>MU224171.1:2939639-2963291 GCA_018584345.1 Thuja plicata | reverse complement strand
GTTTGGGTATGAGATCATACAAATAAGGCAAAATATTAAGCCACCTACAATGTGTAAGTATACCCTTTGCCCATGACTCATAATTACCTCGTTCTAGAATAACAACTGAAGGGTGAGTAGAAAAACCCATGATAACTCTTCAAATGAAACAAACTGAGAAATCTTACCTTACTTCATTTAGATCAAATTAATATAACCCATCCCATGCAAACAGAACCCATGTAGGTGTCAGAATGTCCAAGTAATTGAGCAAAGTGTAAAAACACACAAAGCTGAATGAAATTTATTTGGTAAATTTTCTGATGAAATAGACAGTAAATATAGAAATATCACTACAACAACTTCCCAATGCCTATTCGTTTGCACAAAATAGAGTTCGGAAGCAAAAGATATGCCCCCGAGAGTGAAAAATACAAGTTTTGACTTTGACTATAAAAATAGACATCAAAACTGCAAAACCAGAAAATCAAACCTGCATAATTAGATAGAGCTTGGAAAGATCTTTCTAGAAATATAAGGAAGTCAAAAATCTGATGTCGTATGCTCAAGTTTTGAGCAAAATACCAAAACTGCACCAAAAGGGTTTGAGAGTTAACCCTGGTGGTTAGGCTAACCGCTAAAGGTTAACCACTAGCGGTTAACTGACGGCGGCGCCCATTAACAGTGTTGCGTTGATTTTTAACACTGTATGCATTATTTTTTAACGCAAAAATTAATAAAAATTGATTTTTTTTATTTTTATTTTTTATTTTTCACCTCGAAATTTGAGTCGTACGCCCTGGGAGAGAGAAATAAATTTCCAGAGGCTACTGTGGCCAAAAATGGCAAAATTTATATGAAAATTAACTCTCTCAGGCCTTCTGAGCACGATGGTGTTGTCTTTTTTAGCTCAAAGTGCTCCATAAAAAGTGTCTCTTCCAGAATGAAGAAGAAACCCTAGAAAAGTTATGGTTTTTGCCCTTGAATCACAGCTTCACAAACCCCAGACCAGGTAGCAGTAGTGTGGCTCTGATACCATGTAGGATTTGAGAAATACAAATCCATAGAATGCCAAGAATACCTGCATGCAAATAACCTGTTACAGGAGAGAAGCAGAAAGAGGGAAAGAGAAGAACTCAGAAGTTGCTCAGAAAGTGAGAGCGAAATTATAATCTAAATTAATGAAAAAAGAATTACAAGGTTCAACCTATAAAGGTGAACAAAACCCTAAATCCTAAAAAATCTAGGTTGCACATTAATAATTAATAAAAGAATTAATTATTAATGCACCTAAGAGAAAGCTTAAGCACTAAAGAGTAATAACTTAATTAATTAAATCAACATGATTTAATTAATAAGCAAACTAATGATTACTCTAACAATATCTAAACACATATGTTTAATATATATAGAACAAATGTATATCAAAGCCTCAAATGGTTCTTTTGTACTCCTAGGAGGCATCGGTGCCAATAAAGCACCTATGACCATTTTTTGTATGAAAAATGATAGCAAATGTTATGATCACAGAGGAAGGATTTAGAGTTTTCGAACGAACAAGAATGCAATCCAAGAGGAGTTAAGAAGAGGGTTTCAACTAAGAAAAATAGATGAAAGTGAAGATGAAAATATTACATAGTCTAAGTTGATACAAAATTATAAGATGATGAAGATGAACTTGAACAAGATAGATTGTTAAAAGCCATCGATAGACATACATCTTCCCTCTCCTGAACCTCTACTACATTTGGTGCATCCATCATTTTTTTAAACCTCAATTATTTATGTATATTGAACAGATAAAATAAACTTTAAATTGATCTACATGTACATGTTTAATCATAATCCATTTCAAAAAATAAATTTAAATTGTGCTAAATTGCCTTGTTGCATTTAGGTGTCAATGAGGATTTCTTTTTCTGTTTCAGTGTGTTGAAAGATGCCTTTCGCACACAAGATGTCCTAGACCCGAGTGGGGTAACCTAAAAGAAAAAAATTAACATAAGAGATACGAATATATAATATTAAATATAAGTCAAAAAACCTAAATTTAAATGACTCGCACAGGTTCACTAAAAATTATAATAAGAGTTGTGCAAAATATGATACTGCAAAGCTTTCTAGGCCAAAGTCAACAGTCAAAAGCATGACATCATCAGCTCACGATATCTGAACCCTTGACAACCCCTATAAAATACCAAATGAATATACATTATAGAGTTATTAAATATTGACAAAAAAAAATTTGAGATCAAGGTATTATTCTATTTTTAATATATTTTTTTTTTTTACCTTTGGTGTGAAAGCTACATGTGCACGTTGAGTGGAACAAATGTGACGTGGTGTACTTGCACCAGTTGTTGTACCCTTCAATGCATATTATTCATATATCAGCCTAAATTATTCTATAAATAAAATTTTGTTTACATTTATAATTTTTAAGTGATTAATAAATAACATGTTAGAAACACAAATAAATAAATCTGCATCTGCTCCCCATCGGAAAACACCATGGTCACCGGGTCATCAATGAGGGCCACATCCTCTGTAGTGGACGCATGACATATACTCCCATAGTGTGTACACAAATGGGATGTGGAATCATCCTCATCTGTGTCAATATCTACACAAGAACATATATTCTGGTAGTTGGCACACATATGATCAATGGGCTGGGCTGAGACAAATGGTGCATCTGATGATGAGGCAGGTGGTGCAGGTGTTGAATCATCCTCTGGTCCAAGAGGTTGCACTAATTGTGTGTCATGTAGAATGATGACACCAATCAATGACATAGCCGCATGGAGACTCTGTAACTCCATAGAATCCTTCAGGGCTACTAAGACCATGATGTGACCCATGGGTTTAGCAGCTAGAACAACCCTATGTTAGGGGTCTACCACCCTTTGAACCCCTGGTCTATTCTGGGCAGAGCCTCTCCCTCTACCTTGGAACTCACGCATGTTAAAGTAGTTTGGCTTCACACCAAGGATAAACTCACAATATAAATTACTCAAAAAATACAGAGGTACCTCATAATTGTTACAAGGTGGTTGGTCAAAGACCATATACCACTGTCTGTGTGTAAATGTAATTCACAAACCTATATTGAAACATTAATAAAGACTTTCAACATTAATAAAGACTTTCAAAGTAAATAAAATGATAATAATTAGATTAAGCTTTGAAATAAAAGCCTACGAGTGTTTCATCACTCTCTAATTCTAAGGATTTGTGTGTTTCTCTCAACTGGAAGTGATTATCCTCAAATGACAACCTAGAATACAAGCTAATGAAGATGCAAGCTAGATCTATGATGAAATGATGCTAAATTCTCAAGAACATGAAATGATAATACAATTCCTCTATTGCATTATGATTCTAAATGCTTCAAATATAACATTACTAAAATAACAATGCTCTTTATAATGATGAAAATGACTATAATATACTTGTTATGAAAGATGATGGACAATGGTTGCAAAAACCAACATAATGTGGATGCTTGAATGATAATGGATGGAAGTGGATCAATTTCACTAAGAATGCTCACTATTTAGAGGATTTCCCAAGGCCTTGGGGGTGATTTATGTCAAAACATGATCAAGTCAATTGGTTGAGAGATGAGTGGTCAAGATTGTTAGAGTAATAAGTTAATTCTCTTATTATTTAAATCATTTGATTTAATCATTAAAGTCACTTTTTATCTCTAGTTTACTTAAGCTAAACTTTAGGCATGTTATAATTAATTTTTTTATTAATTATTCATGCAACCTAGGTTTCTCCACCTTTTGGTGTTTGATCTCCTTTATAAGAATTGATCTCTTTGTATTTCATTATTCCCTCTCTGAATGAATATTTTGTCTTTCAGATCTTTCTAAGTTTTGTCTCCAAGCTTTGCTTTTGTAACAGGTTATTTTGCATGCATTGGATCTTGGTGGTTGAATTATATGAACTTATCATGGTATCAGAGCCTTGTTGTTGCAGTCCATTCTTGAGTTTTCAAAATTTTTAGAGCTTCGAGGGTTTCAAGTTTTTTTTAGCAATTTTTGTGTGGATATAAAGGGAAATTTTTTCGGAGAACTTTGAGCACAAACCGACCTCATAGTTGAGCTCAAAAGGCCCAAAAAACCCTATTTCTATATAAGGCAAGTCCTTTTTGACCAAAGTTGCATTCTTAGGTGAAACAAATTACCTATATTGCCCTGGCACATTTTTTGAGAAAAATATTTTTAAAAATAAATTGTATTGATTTTTGTGTTATAAAATAACACGTCCATTGTTAAAAAGGGAGGCCACTATAGTGCCACTACATGGCCACCACAGTCCCACCGTCGGTCACCTTGGAGACTGCACCGCCCGCCGGCCACCATAGAGACTCCGCCAACCGCCTTGAAGACTCTGTCGCCACCACCACCCACAGCACGGCCACAACCGCCCACCGCCCGTTAGGCTAAACACCTCAGCAATGCCCCCGACTACTGGGCTCACCACTAGCAGCTTAGCCGCAACGGCCTCAGACCACCACTGTTAGGGCTTGCCGAACCCCAGCCAGCGGTCACCCACGTGACCACCCGCCAAGCGGCCATCCCCCAAGGGCTTAAAACAATTTGTTTTGTTTTGATTGTCAAGCCTTCTTACCTATTGTTATTGTTTTTCTCATAACTTGAGCATACAAAGGCCATTTTTTCAAACGAGATAGCGTCAGAAAGCTATTTCTAAGACGAAGATTTTGGCAGTGGTTTCATTTCCAGATTTTTCTATTTTACTAGCATTTTTCAAGTCAAAGAGAGCCCTTCTTTTTAGTGCTTTAAGGCCTCTAGAATGAGCATACGGGCTCTGTTGCTTGCTCACGAATAGGCATCGCAAAGATCTTGACGAGCTCTCTTCATATCAAAGAATTTTTGAGGCATTTCTCAGGTATTTTTCCCATTCATTTTGATTCATTTATTGCACCATCTCTCCTAGTTCAATGGAAGATTTAGCATCTATTGAGCTTCTCACTCCTCATAATTTCTATGTATGGAAATATTGTATGACTTGGATTCTCCGATCACGAGGGTTATGGTCTCTTTTAGACACCATTCAGCCAGTCTTGACTCGTCCTTTTAGGTCATGCAACAAAGGAATAATATGGAGTAGGCCATAGGTGTGCTTTCTCTACATGTTTTAGATAGTTTTCTCTTCCATCTTGATGGGTGTGATACCCCTCTTGATATAAGGGAGAAATTTTAGACTCTCTTTGGCACAATCAATGAGTTCAGGGCACTTTAGATTGAGGCAGAATTGACAGCTTCGGGTCTTGAGAGATTTTCTTCTATTCAAGATTTCTTGACAAAAATCAAACATATCAGATCTATCTCGTAGTGGTGTGGGAAGAATAAGACATATGCAAAGTGCATTTACCTAATTCTTTCTAAGCTTCATGGTCCCTTTCAGATATTCTCTTCTACCTTCCATTATACCATGGATGCCTTCAGTCCACAATTCAACATGCCTACATTTGATGTATTATGTGATTGTTTGACTCGTAAGCAAGCAAAGTTATCTTAGCTTGATTCTCTCATAGGATCATAGAACCATGTATTGGTCGCTCACCCATCTTCAGGGAAGCTGGAGCAGAAATAGATATCACCGACCACAGAGTCTAGGGAGGATTCTAGTTCTCAGCACTCCTTTGGCCCACCTTCTCCTAAGGGGGAAAATCAAAGACAAAAATACCTCAAAGTTCTTATTGTAAAATCCCAATCATGATGAGTCTCATTGTTATGAGAAGAAGATACATGGATTTGCAAAACAAATTTCTGATTTGCAAGCTCTTCTTCAGAAGAGCGACATTGATATTCCTTCTTCTCCTTCTCACAGGTCTTCTTCTTCATCATCATTCTAGTCAGATGGATGGGACAACAAAAATGGTCATGCTTGTGTGCAACCTATATTCCACACTCTTCTAGATGGCTACTAGATTCATGTGCTTCACACCATATGGAATCTTCTCGGGATATATTCTTGTCTTTTGAGGGTTCTCCTACCCCACACATTTTGATGCGGAATAACATTGTTATGATTGTATGTGGAAAAGGTTCTATTAAAATTGATGATGGTGCATTCCATGATGTACTATGTGTTCCATATTTGTCCTCTAACCTTCTCTCTATCTATTAAATTACTCACAGTGGGACAAGGAAGACAGTTGAGTTTATTATAGATTCAGTACACATCAGAGATAGTGAGATAGACAATATTGTTGCAACAGGGACAGTTGATCATTCTTCCCACTTGTACTCCTCTCATTTTGGTTCACCATCTCCATTGTCGGAGAATAGCTCTCCTTTTTAATGAGAGCCTATTGAGGCAAATTTGGGTCATTTGAACTTATGTCTAGTTCCTGAGATCAATGTTCTAACTTCTACAACCTCCGCCTCATGTTGATTTTACATCTGTTCATCAAGATTCCTCTTTATCTTTTCCATACATTATCGCTCCATGCATCGAGCCACCTACTGTAGTTGTTGAGGACATATTTAAGGATATTCATCTCCTCTCAGGTGATAGATTCAACACATCTATTGGCCCACCTTCATTGGAGATTCCATTACAGGTGCCTCATGTGTTCTCTTTTGAGAATCAGCTAGGCCCTCCATCTTTTCCTCGCATTTAGGGATTTCCTCTTCTTCATCCAACACCTTTGTTTCTTCTACAATGGAGCCACGTTGGTCCTATCATCAACACATGGGTTCTATCATTCTGGGGGGCTTTGGATTCTCAATCCTCTCTCATGGGGTGGTTGGTTGTACTTATGGTTTTGAGAGAGTCTCTTGAGCCATTTCTTTTATGCATGTTTTTTCCATCTCTTTTTGGAGTAGAGTTTTTTCCCATGTGGTTTTCTCTATTTCTCCACTTTATAGAGATTTGGTTGTGATTGGGTAACTAATCAGGTCTTGTTTTCGGGACCCAAATTTCCTGCTTTTAGTAGTTGTTTCTAGGTTTTAGCTTCTCCCTAATTTTATCTTAAGGGGGGTTTTAGAGTAATAATTTAATTCTCTTTAATTAAATAATTTGATTTAATTATTAAAGTCACTTATTATCTCTAGTTTACTTAAGCTAAACTCTAGGCATGTTATAATTAATTCTTTTATTAATTATTCATACAACCTAGGTTTCTCCACCTTTTGGTGTTTGATCTCCTTTATAAGGATTGATCTCTTTGTGTTTCATTATTCCCTCTTTGAATGAATATTTTTTTTTTCAGATCTTTCTGAGTTTTGTCTCCAAGCTTTGCTTTTGTAACAGGTTATTTTGCATGCAATGGATCTTGGTGGTTGAATTCTATGAATTCTATCAAAGATTTGATGTTGAGATTGAGTGGCTAAGATAGAAAAGGCTCATAGTGATCCATGTGAGCTTAAAGATGGTCTCTCATTGGTTGATTTGATTTTTTCTTGTAGTGGTAGGTAAGAGATATTAGGATTTAATTAATTTAAAAGAATTAATTACTTAGCCATGTGGGATATGGAATTTTATTAGTTAGTGAGTTGGAATTGATTTTTGAAGCGGGAATTAATTAATTGAAGAATATTTAATTAATTCAGGTGAACTATATAGTCAAATATTAAATTCAACTATATAGTATAAGAAATTTGATTTTATTGATTAAATTTCTTGAATTTAGTTAATGTTTGACTTTGACAATTTTTAGGCATATACGTTTTTCCCTCTTTGAATCAATGTGCGAGCAGCGCATTGGTTGAAAGAATAATCTTCTTTCTTTGCTTCTAGTTGATTTATTGATTGCCAACCTAATTGACGTTGCCCCACTGATTATGATGAATGTTCCAGCTGTTGTGATGATGATGAAAATATTGAATGAATTTTCTATATGCAACAATTTATTTGTTTAATGCCCCAAATGTAAAAAATATTTAAGTCATGCCCCCGACCTTGATCTGCTTTTGAAACCTGATGGATGCCCCATAGATAACCTGGTAAAGATGATGATGGATATGATATGCCCCCTCAAGAGATCAATCGGATAAAGTTTGATGAGATGGATCTCCTGATAGATTACAAGGGAAATATTTGATGATTGAAATTCCGCTAGTGATTAAGTGGAGGTAAGTTGATTTTTGACCTCATGATAGTTTTAATTCAACGATAGGTGCTCAATGAGATTGATTGAAATCTCAAATGAGCTGATTGTATTGATTGATTGGAATGATTGATGTTAGCATAAATAGCATGCTCTGTTATTGCTTTTATATTCTAAGACATCATTGATCCGTTAAAGAGACGTGATAATAAAATATCAAGAAACAACAGATCTCACATTATCAAAAAAAAAAATCATGCTACATCATTATTTTTCCAATTCTACATCATTGATCTGCTAATCAAAAATCAAGAAACAATTGATTAACATGTCTTCCATTATTGTCTAATTAGTATTCAAAAGAATTTGTCCATTGTTGATGTTGATTTGATATGTTTTGAGTTTTTCTTTTTGATGTTATAGGTCTTGATCTTGGTTTTGGGTATGCTTTTTGTGACCTGTTTGCTTTCTTGTTTGTGCAGAACTCAACTAAAAAGAACTAGGATCAAGAATTTTCCCTTGGTTAAGCACAAATGTCATGATGAGAGTTTATTTGCAAACTTGAAATATGTACAAAAGGGAATTTATCATGGATATGCATAGTGGTGACGAATACAGATCAAAATTGATCAAAGTTATCAAACAACCAATTGTTAGGAATACATGCAGAAGTGATTCTTGTCACAATTAATTGGTCTAATAGGGTGATTGAGATGTTTGGTATCAGGAAGGATGCATCTTGTATAAGACAATTGATAGATCATGATAGTGTCTGATGAAGACACAAGGTAGACTGATAAAGACTAATGATCGCATAACTGCAAGCTAATTGGATATAAGGTCAATTGATTTTGATTATGTTAAGTGACATGCTAGGAGGATATTTATTGTACGTTTTTAAATATTTAATGATTTTTGGGGTTTTTAAAGATTTTAACCAAGATCATATTTATTTTCCCCTGATGTCTAGAAAGGAATAAGGCATGAGTAGATGAATGAACTTATGGACTAGAATGGATAGGAAATGATGGAGGAAGTGTGTAACGTGACCCTCAAGAATGGTTCTTTAAGATTACCCAAGCTAAGGGAAAGGGTAAATGGAAATGTAGGGTAATGATTAGTGAGATGGCGAGTACTGGTCACAAGGTCACGAGATAAGTGGGCACTTAGGAAATCAAGTTGTGAGTGCGTGAGCATGGTTCATCGCCAAGTCGTAGGTTAGTTGATGATAAAGGTTTGAAGATCATGACCTCGTGAACCAGTTAAAAGGTGCCAAGTGTCATAATTCCAATAATGGTTAAATTGAATGGAAACATTTCACAATAAAAAAGATAAATGGTATATTGTGATGTACAATGGCTAATGTGCAAAGAGATTAGAACGTAAAATAGAGGATATTAAATTGGGTTCTCAAATGCAGATGATTGAAAATGAAGTGATTATAAATAGATCATAAAATGAAAATGTTTTCACTCTAAGGTGAAACCACCAACATTTTTATTTTTAATCAGAGTCCTAAGGTTTGAAGTATTCTATTTTCACTTCAAGTAAAATATTTCTCGGAATGCAATGTGATTAAAAGGGTAAAGTGTTTGTAGTTTGCAGTTTACAGTTTGCAGTAAAATATTTCACTTAAAGAGTATCAAAGTGTTTGCAGTTTTAAATAAGAGAGTATCATTTATTTTGTTCAGTTGCAATCCAAATGAGAGAAAGGTATGTCCAATGTCAGGACAGGGATAAAATCAGATTTTTTTAGTTTGAGGGAAAAGATGAAAAGGTGGAATAGATTGAAGAAAAGGGGACAAGTGGAAGAATCGAGCACAAGCTGGTGTCTTTCCTTTATATAGTTATTCTTTCTTCTCTGGTTATACAAGGGTTCCAATTGTTGGAATAACTTAGAAAACTTATGTACTGAGAGGGGAGGGGTGAATCAGTACCCTTATAACTTTTAAGCATACAAACTGATCAATTACCAAGTTGAATACATTGCATATTATAAACAAAAAGTAAATAACTCAAATCATAAAATCCTTTGTTAGAGGAAAAAACTACGATGAGGATGACACCCACAATCCTTCACTACTGCAATATAAAGGTTGCTTGGTTAGAGCTACAATGTTAGCTACTTCTGGTAGCTTACCCTATTAGGAGTATGATACTCGGCTAAGAGTACAAAAGACTTATTCAATCTACCTTGTTAAAGGATTTGACAATCTCTACTCTCAGAGATGTAACCGGTTAAAGGATTTACAAAATATAAAGACCTGTTAGGGCCTACCCACAAATGGGATTCGTACTTCTCTGAATACAACAAAATTCAATACAAAAATGTTTGATAAGAATGCATCATTCAAATGTTTTCCAGACTCATTATGCTCAATAACTCTGTTACCTCATTCTGCACTCGGTAGCTTAGTATTATAAGCTCTACTTCATTCTGCTTATGTCTCCTTCACTTCTCTTTGCAACACCTTCATCAATCTTCAATAACAGTAACAGCAAGCAGCAACATCAACTTTCTCATTCTTCAAACTGATCTCTTATACAATTTCCAGGTGGTTAACTGTGACTTAGGCAATTAACCAGATCTAGGGCATCATGAATCAATGGTAGAGATTAAGTGGTTAAACTTTGGTTACATCTCCAATGTCTTGTACATTCTAAAACTCCATTGGTGGATCTACCTCATGATCATGTTCAATCATTTGTTTGGAATCCCAATGATTCAACTAACACTTACCTTGAATTCTATGCAATGCTTCCTGCTCCATGTCCAGATACAATGTATCTAAATTCAATTGAAATGTCATCTCTAGAATACTCAATAACATGCTTGTGCTTACTCAGTAACTCTATACTTTCTTCTCAGTGTCTAAGAGTGCTCGGTAACTGTCTTTCCATGACTTAGTATGTGTAGCTTTCTCAGTGCTTGGTGGTTGTCTCATTTTCCTTTATCCTCCATTATATTGACTTGCCTACTTCGGTTACATTCACCGATATGACTTTGCAGAAAACTAATGACAACAAAATATCTTTATGAGTAACACCAATTTTTATGTTCCATTTCTAAAAATTCTTCTTTCATTCCATGTAAATAACGTGTGCTCAGTTGTAGGTTGCAGATGTAGTATGTTCTTGTAAGAAGTTTTCTTTTATGAATAATGGTAGACTAGTTAGTGCAGGTTAACTATTTTTATCATGGAGTTGTCTCCATTTTCTGTGCATTTAGAATCTTTGAATTGAAGGTATCAGGTATTCTAAATTCATCTTCATATCTCTTTGTGGTTGTGTTGTTTCAGCATTGATCTCTTTCTAGGAAAGGGCTAAGTTTATTTGTCTAAACAACAATGGTCTCAAGTGATTTTATTCAGACTTATACAAATTTGAATATTAAGGATATTGGAATTTGTTTGCACATATTTTGTGTGTTTTTTAATACATGTTCATGGGCCTCTTCTAAGAGAAGAGTTAAATTCTAAGAGCAAGTATTAGTAAGACTGAATACTGAATTGCATTTCATAAGTAGAGCTTTGTGATGATTTAAGTAGGTTTGTTGGTGCAAGGAAGTAACATATTGAAATATGGTTGGTTGATCTTTTTGTTCATGTGGATTCTATTATGGTTATATGTTTGACTCTTTAGCCCATGACAAAGGCACTGGTCTATGTGGATGTGAAGTATTTTCAGAAGCAATCTCAAATCATTAGCAGAATATGATTTCCTTTTGTGTTGTATTGTAGAGAGTTTTGTCTCATTTTAAGCCAAGCTACAAGCTGATTGAATGCTTAGCCAGTATTTAGGACCATCTTGGGTTGTTATTGAATTGTTTTGTGAGACCATTTGATGTTTTTTTATGTTATTAGTTGTGTTTTATTGGCTTTATTTTGTGCATCAAAGGGTGTCCCCCTAGGTCTAGTAGAACCTGTAGTGTAGGAGGATCACTTGGATCCTTGTTAGTTGGTCCTTTTCATTTAAATGTTCAATAGTTGGAGTTGGATACTCTTTAATATCTATTACACGGTGAATTGGTTGTTGATCTGTAATCTAGCATAAAAAATAACCAACAGGCGGAAAGAATGTGGATTTTGGGACACAAGGACCCAAAATGGATGGAAAAGGTGATGAAATATCTAAGTTAATGGATTTTGGTACATAGGGACCCAAAATATACTTGGAAGATGGAAAATATTTGGATGTGGGTGTAGTGGAAGTCTTTCGAAGCTTGAATGTAAACTTTGTTTTTTTCTTTTGTTTCCAAGTCTTGTAAGAGCGACTTGGGAATCCACATAGTCTTTTATTTTTATTTTCTTTGTGATGCTTTGGAAAACATTTCTTTAATGAGGGATTAAGGAACCTACATTTTCTTTGATTCTTCTTTTTTCTTGGTGGACCTTTATGACTTTTAGAATATTTCTTTTTTCGCTTCATTCACATGTCAATTAGAGTGGACACGTTGATATTTTTACATATGTGGATTCTTAGATTTATGATTTTCCAGTTTGACATACAAAATGCTTCCAAAGGTGGTGGGAGTCATAGATGGATAGGACTAATATGGAGGGTTCATATGGATAGGCGATTGGAAATTTATCAAGAATGTGTGCCTTTTGATCTTGACTTTTGATATCGTAGGTGGATGGTGAGCTACAATGGTTAGGTATGGTTAGTGGAGTAATATAAGGACCCAAAAGAGATGGAAGGTTTTAATGCTTTAGTTTGGGACATAGGGACCCAAAATGGATTTGGAGGATGAGGGATTTGTATATTTGGATTTAGATGGGTAAATATAGGACTTGTGAGGGATAAAAACATCTTTAGTTTGATTCATGTATGCAAAGTCGTGATCTTTAATATTTGTCTTCATATGAAAGGGTTTCTCAATATTTTTGATAGGAACAATGGTAATGTGAGAAAAAATAGTATCATGAGGGGAATTAGGAATAATTATGGTTTCTTGAGATATACATGGATGTTCACGGTGAGGAGATGGGGGGATAATTTCATCTTGAAATGAAAGAGGACCATTAGACAACGTGGAAGGGATGTTGTGATCTTTATTTTCAATAGGCTCATTGGAAATGGTGGAAGGGGTATCATTAGTACTGATGGAAGGAATATCATGATGCTTCTTGGGAGGTGGATTAGGTATAAGAGGTGGAGGGATATGTTTCTCTTGAGGTGGAAAGGTATCATCTTGGAAGAAGTGAAAGGGTGTGAGGAGATCATCATAAGATGTTAGAGATATGGATTCTTTCTTATGTGTTGGAGGAGATTGGATGGTGTCATGATCTTGATTTATGTTAGGAATTTTTTCTTCATTCATTTTATTATCCTCTTGACATGAAGCCACTTCTAAGGAAGGGATATGAGTTTGGATATGCATGGGGATTTCTTGAAAGGACTCAATGTATTGGAATGATGGGGACTATTTTGAGTGGGTGTAATAGGGATTGAATCCCATGATAGCTTAGGATCTAGGATTTTTGAAGTATGGGAGGTTTTTTTATCAAGACTTGGATTAACTTGGATTTCTTTTGGAGATAGCCCTTGAGGGTAAACACATTCAACATGGTCAAAATGAGAGATATCATCATTAAGTTCATTATTTGATGGAAATGGTGTAACTGGTTGTGAAGATTTAGGAGATGAAGGAATGGTGGAAGAATTAGAGGCTACATGTGGGCCATTACTAGATATATGTTCATGATTTGATCATACTTGGGATTATTGTATTTTTCTTCATTAGATGGATCATTAGGATTTTCCACTTCAATTATGCCATCATCAATAAGGTCTTGGATTTTATGTTTCAACTCCATGCAATTTTAGGTCTTATGTTCTTTGTGTCTATGATATACACAATAGTCACTAAAGAATTCCCATCCCCTTGTAGTCACTTTAGGCACAATGTGATAATATTATTTTCAAGAAGCTCTTTCAAAGATGATTCATAAGATTTCTTCAAAGGTGTAAAATTTCTATCCATGGGGTATTTAGCTTCACATGTGTTTGTAGAATTAGTGCCAGATTTGAAATTGTGCTTCTGATTTTCAGCCATTTTTGTTCAATTTTGGCTATTTTCCTTTGTTTTCATTGTATTTGTGTGTTGGCCATGATGTCATTTGTTTCTCAGAGGCATCTCTCAAGATTTGTGGTTGGTTCATTTCTTGCCCATTTTCTAGAGTTTATGTCGTGAATTTGTCTCTTGAGATTTTGAATTTGTTGAACCAAGGAGGCCATGGTTATGTATGATAGCTCTGATCTAGTTTATATTGGCATCAAAATTTGATCAAAAACCCATGTGAGAAATATCCCCTTAGAGATGTTGGATGTTGTCTTGAATTTTGAAAAAGGATTTTGCTATCAAGTTTATGATTATGTGTTTCAATGTTGGATGTTCAAAAATTAAGTATGTCTAAGATGATGGAATCTAATAGAAAATATATATATTTCTATGATGAAGGTTCAAAATTAAATTTTTTATTTCTGAGTTTCTAGGTGAAGGATCTGGAATCCTTGATGATGAACCTTCAAAATCAAAATATTAATGGTGTTTTCACAATACTATCACAATGACTTGGATTGATGAAATAATGTAATGGATCAATTTTTTTGACAATCCAAATTATGATGAACATTAAATCTCTTTTCACTTACATAGACCCTACTCTGAAAAGGGTATTCAACAAATATTTCAATTTTGACCAAAAAAATCTACAATTTCTCTTTGTTTATAAGCGACATTTTATAGGTAACACTTCAAAGATTAAAGGTGACGTTTTACTGCTCAAAGGTGATGTTCTAATGAGTAGAAGTGGCTTCTGATTGTTTAAAGGTGATAGATATCTTAATCGTTTTCAAATTTCATGAAATTTTGTTGTTTTTGTGTGAATTTTGATTTCAAATGGATAATTTCTTCTGATTGATTTAATTATCAAACACAACAAAACACATAAACACTTGTTTTCAACTCTAAATTTTTCACATAAAGTGTATGTTCTTGATTGTTTCCATAGGTCATTCACATAGAAGACAATACAAGCAAGCTACCTATGGCTATTTTTGGCTTTCAAGGATAAGAAAGATAAGCTTACTATTTAACCAGGTTTTCATAAAGATTTGTTTCGAAAGAGCTTTGTGTGTTACCTCCCTTTACGTGAGCCTCCCACCATTATGAAAACAAAGTTTTGCACAATCCCAAAGGACTACTAGAGGAGGGTTATTGTTCAATTTTTTTTATCACTCACGCAATTAAGGATGAATGCATTTTATTTTTGAGTGGGTTGGATCACCATAGCTTAAATGGTTGTATCACACTGGGGTTGTCCTTCTCACCAGCCTAGTAAGGCAAATTCTTGAGAGACAGATCCTTTATGGCTAAATAAAAATATACTATTTGGGATTAAATCAAGGTTAGGAATGTTAGAATTAATGGGAAGTGTGTCCTGAGAGGGGAGGGGTGAATTAGTACCTCTAAAACTTTTCTATCCTTTAATCAAGTAACCTTTGTGTAATCAATTGTATATCCATTCATCTGATCTATACTATCTTGATGTAGGTTATATCAATTCATAAACTTAACATACATGTGAACATTCATAGAAACATTCATGAAAGTAATTGACACATAACACAAGATATGATATCGCAGAAAACTTTTGTTAGGAAGTAAAAATTGCGGTGGGGATGGTATCCACAAAATCTTCACTATCTGCAAAATGGAATGGGCCAGTTAAGGCTTACAATTTGATCACTTCTGATTATCTACCTAGTTAAGAGTATCTATGGAGACCTATTAAAGTCTACTCAGTTAAGAACTTTAGAAACACTATTGAGTGTGCGCTTGGTTAAGAGATTTATAGTTGGACTGTTAAATCCACCTTCCTTGAAAGGATTTTTAGACTTTGTTCCACTTGTTAGAATGATAGAAAATTACAATTTGACCTGGTATATGTAATCTCCTATTGTTGATATAGATCCATTTAAGTTTACATGAATAATATTATCACCTAATGTGATTGAATAATACCTCTGATTCTCGATATACTCTATTCTTGGTTCTTGCTAACCAAATTCACCTTTTGTTGTTCTGGTTCTTGAAAATTGCAATCTAATCCTTAGATGTGCTCGTAAGATTCATTCATCCTCTCTTCTATATTCACACATGTATAATTAATGATTGCATCATCTATTTATAAGATGGATTGGCATCATCAAGTTTCACGAAAAACAATGTTAACTCTAAGATCAGGTTTACAACTTTTACCTTGATCTCCTAGTCTATGTGTTTTAAATAGTTAGACTGATTAGAACACTTACATTCATGTTTATTGTCCCTAAAGAAATGGTTTTGAAAACAAAACAAGATTCTATAAATAGAATAAGACTGCTTTATCTGACGTGGAAGTTAGATCCACTTTTTGCGGGCTGCAACTAACTTTCAATTTCTGACGGTCCATTATGCTCTGAAATCAGTTGACTGTCTCTCAGGTTTGTCCTCTCAGTTTTCTCTTTAACTATCTCTTGGTTTGCACTATATCCTGCATGTCAGGTTCCTCTTTTTCCTTTCCACTTTGCATTTTCGGTGTACACACAAAGTTGTGTCGTCGATTCTCTTTGTACTTAGCAGTTTTCGGTGATCTCTTTATACCTGGTTTTTGGTTTTCTCTTTTTTCTATCTTTCGATGTATGCTTACCAAAAGTGTTGTTTTCATACTAATGGAAAATTAATTTCATCAATATCCCCCTTTAACATTAGTATCAAAAATTGATATGTGCAAAATACTAACAAAATGTTAAGTATGTACAACATATATAATCCTTAGTCATTTCATGACTCCCCTATGTATATGTCGGTATATCTATACATATCATATTTTTCCCTCTGTAAAATACATATACATATCATTTTCCCATCTGAATACATATCATTTTCCCCCTTTTTTATATTAAGGGAAAAGGTCTATACCATATAGCTTATCAAAAATGTGAGAGTGTGAAGACTTCATGTCTTCTATCATTTTCTCCCATTGTTCCTTCAAGTTCTCTAGAGCCATGTGCTTGAGTGCGATCTTGGAATGCATAACGTAGATGTTGTCTACTACAAACATCTTGAGGGTTGCTATCAGTTTCCTTGCTAAACTGATGTGTTGTTGAAGCAGTGTTAGATTCTTTAGAAGTTGAGCTTGGAGCTCGGTGACTTCTTCCCTGAAGTGTGTCTCTACTTCCCATAGTTCCTGCCTTAACCTTTTTATCTCAATGATTTTATCATAATGCAGCTTTAGTGTTTTTTCTCCATCGGTGGTTAAGTTGTTTGTACTGTTAGTTAGATATGTATCTAACTTTTCTATGTTTTCACTATTCTCTTTAGTGAAATTTTCCAGTGTGATTAGTTGTTGAATCAATGAAATAGCTTCAGTTATAATTAGATCTAATTCATAAATGAATTCTGAAAGTTTTACCTTGTTGACCGCCACTTCTTGGCTGATTTTCTCAATAAGTTTATGTTGGTACTTCTACTTTGCTCTCTCTTCTATTGCCTTCTCTGCATTATAGTTCTATTTTGTAATTGCTTCAGTGAGAGTGGTTAATTGATCAAGAATTGGCTTATTCTGATCAACATCAACATCGAGTACAATTTGGTGAAATATGTCCCTTATTGTTTCCAGTACCATTGAGTCTTAGTGATGTTTCCTCAACTTCTCCTGTAATGCCTTCCTTTGGCATATTTCTCCATATTCTTTCAATGCTTCATAATCAAGTGTAGTTGGGTCACATTTGGGTATCTAAATGATTTCATCTAAAGTGACTTCCAACTTATTTTTCTTGGATTTCTTCTTCTTCTTTTGAGTTGCACTTGAATGTAGTACCATTGTCATTTTCTCGGCTTTGTCCGTTGTGCTTGATGAAGTTACTTTTTGTGCTTCTTTTTGATGCTTTGATTCGGTTTCAACTTATCAATTTTCTGTAGAGGTCTCCACATTAACCTTTACATTGTTGGTAGCAACATTTTCAATATTCTCAAGAGTGACATCTTTGGGTTTATCTCCTTCATCAGTGTCCTTATGCACTTCATTTGTCTTTGCATGTGCATCCTTCTCTGTTGTGTCTCCATCTGCTTTCTTTGTATCTCCTCCTGTAACCTTGGTAGTATCGGTTATTAAGTGTGTCTTTGATGTCCTTCTGATCATCGGTGTTGTCTTTCTTTTCTTCTTCCCCTGCATCCTCGGGAGTATCTTTTTCAGGTGACTTGTCTTTTTCTTGTAGAATATTGATTGCTTGTATCAATATTGGCATGTTGCCTGGTATGTTCACCTATGCAATATCAATTCCAGTGTCTTGCTCATCATTTGTGTCCTTGGTAACATTGACATCTTCATCTTTGTTTACTTCTTTTGCTGGATCATCGGTAATGTCAATGATTGTGTTATCCACAATGTTGTCCTTTGTGGTGTCAGACCATGTTTCATCTGCAACATCAATATTTTTTTTTCCGGTTGTGTCTTGTTCTTCCTTGTCTAACTCAACTGATGTATCATCTTCTACATCTTTGATTAATATCTGTTCTTGAGTTGCCTTATCAACATCTTTCTGTTGTAGGTCTTTCTCGGGGCATCTTCCTCAATAGGTCTCTTTAGAATTTTACTCCACTTCATGTGGCTTTCTTGTTCAAGCTCTATAAGATTCCCTTCAAGAAATTTGTAGGTTCTCAACTTGGGTGTGAATTCCTTTTTATGGTTCTCCATCATTTCATCAATTTCTTCTTTCTTGGATTCAGAAGGCATGAGAGTAACAAGTACTCTTTCTCTTATTTCCTTCTCATTCTTCAAGGCAAATTTCCATCTAGAGTATAGTTTGTCCAAGAGTTTCCTTGGTACATTATTGCCTTCAAACTGAATCGGTACATATTTGAACTTGTACATCTTTGCTATGATGGCATCTTCAAATTTGTTCTGATCTTCTGGATCTAGTTTCAACCATCTTCTAATCTTAGAATCTATGATAGATCCTGAATTTGCAATAGATTTCCATATCTCATCAATTCTTTCTGGAGCTTTAACCTTTTCTTCCTCTACAGCTTCATCTTTCTCAGTGTCTTCAATGTCTTCCCTGGTTCTAATGAGTTTCCTTATTCTTTTGTTTGGCCCTCTTTTTGGTGTGGCCACTTTCCTCTTGTATGTTCTAAATTTTCCTTTCTTCAAAGGTGAAGGATTTAAATCCTTAGATGTTTGGCTTCTTGTTCTAGAAGCAGCTGGTGTTCTTTGCTTCCTGCTTGGTGGAGGAGGTGGTGAATCTGACTCTGTGGCCTCAGAGTCATTATTTTCTTCAACTTCACCGATAGGTAGTTATCCTTCAATTTCTTCCTCCTTTTCAGCTTCTTCATCATGTTCGGTTTCTTCCTTTGTTGCCGACAGTATCTTTTTAAGGTTCTTGACCATTTTGTCCTTTTTCCTGATAATTTTCTTTACAACCAGGCCAGATTTGATTCTTGATTTGGCCTCCACATAAGTTCCAAACTTAGGTTGTTTCTTATCTAATGGTTCATTTAACGGGGCATCGATTGCTTTAGATGCTTGATCTATATTTATCTCATATTCTAATGGTTGAATCCATGCTATCCTCGGTACAATAGGCTTGATATAAGTGTGGTCTGTATCAACCATGAAACATATTTCATCTTTAAATTTCTCAATGAGTTTCTCGGGGATCCTTACCCTCTTTTACATTCGGTCTTTGAATACATTAAAGTATTCATCCATGACTGTCTCAAAATTATCTCCCAGTGAGGTTATGTATTCACTGATTTGCATGGTGACCAATTTTGTGCTATCCCAATTTATATCTCCTATAGAAGGAAATTTCTCTTGAAAGTAGAAGAAAATGCACATAATAAGTGAGCCAAACTTACATGTAGAAGTTCAGTAGAAGTTTGGATAAGTTCAACTGAGTTACCTTCTTCACAATCTTGGAAGTTGTGTCTACTGCACCGGATGCTATGTTGTTTATCCTGCTGGCTTGAAAGAATTTGTAGCCTAGAACACATGCTCTAAATTTCATCTCATCATTGGTAATGTTGGATACCTTCAATCCTCTTCCATCCCATTTGGCTCCTGTGATCTTTTCAGTCTCGGCCTTGGGTGGGTGCTTTAATGATTTTACCTTCTCGGTTACAGGGTAACTGGTGACTGCATGGATAACATCTTGGGTTATCATCTTTGGTTCATCCATCCATAGTTTGTGATTGTGCATTCGGCTTAGTACTAACTGAATCCACTCAGTTTTGAAGACCTTCGGGAATAACAGGGCATTAGTGAGCCCTTTCACTTTGATATGTTTATTCTCATCTTTCAAATTTCCATCTTCATTGCATAGCTTCTTATAATATTTTTCTACCTTTGAATCGTCGATTTCTGCAATCTTACAGAGTATGAATGCTCGCACGTCTTCGACGAGCAAAACCCTATCTGGTATTCATGAGAATGCTCTAGCATCGTCAAGTTGTGAAGCAACCTCAGGGTGAATCTTGTAGTGTGGTTCCTCACATGCCGAAGTATTGATGAGCTTAAACTCAACCTTCTTGGTGTTCTTCGATTTCATGGCTCTTGAAGTCATGGCCATTTTTTTCAGATTTAGGGCTTTCTGTGAAATGTGTGAAATAGAGTTGTCAGTTGTTGTAGAACTTACTGTATACACCAATAGTGATTTCTGGTCTTCTTTGGAGTGTTGTTGGTTGAGTTGATGTCGCTCTATGATCCTGTCATTGTTTACACAAAAATTGCTCTTGTCGCTTTGCTCTGGTCGTGGTGAACAATGAGACCATTCCATCACCTTTTTATAGCCGTTTGACCTAAAAAGCAATTCATTAATTCTTACCAACTCCTCGGTGTGTGAAGACAGATTTTGTCGATTAAGACATTAACTTCTTTCTTCGGTGACAACATGAAATTTTGGGGCAGTTGTTCAACTCTTCACTTTTACCGATGGGTTTTGGTGTTTGCAAACAACTTGTTCACTTTGCTTGGTTACTGAAGAGGCTCAGTTTACACTAGAAATTTACTTTCATATGTTAACCGACGTGTCTCGGTAAGTGTAGGCAGTCTCATCTTTGAGTGTATACCGATGGATTTCAGTATGTATGCCTGATAGCATAGTTATCACGGATTTTAACAAGTAATGCCATGATGCATCTTTACTTATGCTGATTTGGCATTTTATCAACATATTATGGAACTGATGTAAAAAAATAACTTGGGTTAATGCAGTTCCATACTTACTTGTTCTACTTAGGTGGGGGTGGTGATGTCACCTGATCCATTGGATGGGGTGTCACCATTTGCATTGCTCAGTCCAGCTTCATCATTGTTTGAAGCTTTTCTCCACATTTTGTCTCTTTCCCTCCAGATGTCTTCAGTGGTATTTCTATTGGGATATTATTGGTCTCTGTCATTCGGTCTTTGTAGTCTTTCTTGAGATGACCAACTTTATGACAGTGTAAGTATGTCATTCCGGGGTTAGTCCAGCCTCTAGAATTTCTATTCCATTGTCTCATATATTTTGTAGCAATGTGACCAAATCTTGCACATGTTGTACAATTTGTCCAAGTGTTGTAATCTCATACATACTGGTTACAGACTCTTTTTGGTTGATAGGGAGTTTCTTGACCTTTAGGCTTCCATGCTTGCCTTTTCTTTTTCTAGAATTCAAGAGTTGTGTGCCCATTCATTTTGCAAGTAGGACAGTATGTGTCCATGTTATAGGCTTCCTTCTTTGGTTGTTTCATCTTAGACTTACATTCATATGCTTTATGTCCTTTCTTGTTACATTTATAACAAAATCATATGAATGAAGATGTAGATTTAGGAATACCTTTCATTTTGCCTCTGCATACATTTGATGTATGGCCTTTCTTTCCACAGTGATTCATTGTCAGCTTTCTTGGTCTTGAATTTTCATATACATTCTTTGGATCAGTTTGATTTCATGATTCTCCATTCTCAGCAAAACCTAGACCTGTGTTCTTGTTGACTCTTCGTTGTCCTTCAAGAAAATCATCCATTCTTTTATTGCTTTCTTCATCTTTCTTGATAATTTCATTATGTTGTTGTTGACTTCTTATCTCATGTTTTAACTTTTCATTCTCATCCCTTAGCTCACTGATAGCTTCTATTCTTTCAATAAGTTCAACATTTATTTTGTTTGCCTCTTGACTCATAAGAATAATCTGATTTGTAATCTCATGGTGATGCTCTGTAAGTCTTTGTATTTTAGAATCTTTTTCTTGTAGCTTTTTTGTAATATTTCTTCTATCATCAGTAGCTAGTGTTCTTTCTTTCTCAGCTTGTCTAGCATTGTTCATGACATCAATAATTCTTACCATCTGTGTCTCTTGACCAATTTTCAGAGATTTAACTTGTCCATCTAGATGTTGATTAATTTCAGTTAGGCTTGTGATGCTTTCTTCTGATGTGTCTGATGCTTTTCTTGTGGTTGATCCTAAAGACTCAAAGAAATCTGGTATCTCTTCCTCATGATAATCTGTCTCATTATAGCGAGATGTCATAATCTTTCTTTCATCTAACGGATGTCTCATATTGATTCTATCTTCTTTGTACTGTTCATAGAACATCTGAATTTATAGCTTCTTATTTTCAATATTCTTGTCAATTTTGTACTTCTCCATTATATGATCTTTTCTCTTAAGCCTTTAAGCTTTTCCAAAGAAGAGACTCGGCTCTAATACCAATTTTTGGAATTAATGGGAAGTGTGTACTGAGAGGGGAGGGGTGAATCAGTACCTCTAAAACTTTTGTATCCTTTAATCAATTAACCTTTGTGTAATCAATTGTATATCCATTCATCTGATCTATACTATCTTGATGTAAGTTATATCATTTCATAAACTTAACATACATGTGAACATTCATAGAAACATTCATGAAAGTAATTGACACATAACACAAGATATGATATCGCAGAAAACTCCTGTTAGGAAGTAAAAATTGCGGTGGGGATGGTACCCACAAAATCTTCACTATCTGCAGATTGGAAGGGGCCGGTTAAGGCTTACAATTTGATCACTTCTAATGATCTACCCGGTTAAGAGTATCTGTGGAGACCTGTTAAAGTCTACTTGGTTAAGAGATTTAGCAACACTGTTGAGTGTGCACTCGGTTAAGAGATTTATAGTTGGACTGTTAAATCCACCTTCCTTGAAAGGATTTTTACACTTTTCTCCACTTGTTAGAATGATATCAAATTACAATTTGACCTGGTATATGAAATCTCCTATTGTTGATACAGATCCATTTAAGTTTACATGAATAAGATTATCACCTAATGTGATTGAATAATACCTCTGATTCTCGGTGGCCTCTATTCTTGGTTCTTGCTAACAAAATTCACCTTTTGTTGTTTTGGTTCTTGAAAATTTCAATCTGATCCTTAGATGTGCTCATAAGCTTCATTCATCCTCTCTTCTATATTCACACATGTATAATGAATGATTGCATCATCTATTTATAAGATGGATTGACATCATCAAGTTTCACGAAAAACAATGTTAACTCTAAGATCAAGTTTACAAC
>MU224171.1:2893244-2907936 GCA_018584345.1 Thuja plicata | reverse complement strand
CTGAACGTTGAGAGGAGTGCTGACTATGGTGATGCTGAATCTGGTTCGAGAGGCGAGGAGTTTGGAGAGGTGAAGGAAGGGAATGATGTAGCAAATTATGGGAATCGATTAATTTCAAAGATAACACCCAGTCTGACTTTGGACCGAATTTTGAGCAAATGTGCACCGCATCCGAATTTGGACCGAACCGACTTTCGAATTTGGCCTTCAACAAGCGAATGTGGTAACTTTGAAAAATAGTATATTCTATCCCATGTAACATTAATATGGAAACAGCAAAGATAAACAACTGACATTTCTGTAGGACTTGATAATCTTGGGATAATAACTTGTTATTTCTAATGATGAACACATCAAATAAGTCTCTCCCAATGCATTGCCTAACCCTATGGGTGGTAAATTGTATTTCCTTGATTCTTTGTTTCTAGAGCAAACAGCATATAATTAATGCTTAAAAGATGATATTTAACCATATTCACTGGTGAACAAGTTAAGTAAGTAGTAAAATGGGTTGAAAACAGTGGGTGCTGACCATGACAGGAACAGGCATGTTCCAAAGGCTTGCTCAGAAAAGCAGGCCTTAAGTGCGAAAGGACCAAGCGCGGCATCACCTTGAAGGCCGAGCCTCTTAAGGATAACTTTTGCTAGAAGGTGATCATTTAGTGTTAAGGTAATCAGTAATGTCCTTCATGGTTTTGTCCAGACTCCCTAGGATTACAGTTATGCAATAATAGAGGCTGCTTACTCTTACTAGAATAAGAGCCAAGTTCAAGACTCAAAGACAACCCACCAAATAATTTCTTGTGTTATGTTCTATACTTATAAAATGAACTTTTTTAGATCTCTTATGATCAAATTTTCATTCAAAAAGTAAAACCTCCTCAATGTAGTTATATATCTTAGCATGTGCCCTAAACAATCATGCTATGTGTAGATATCCAACCCCATGTGGGGTACTGGATATGACTAATAGCTAGCCCCTAACATGAGCACCTTTATTTTATGAAATTCCAATCAATATGTAGCTAGTATTAATTTATAGGAAGGGGAGACTACTGGATGTAAAATTAGATCTAATTGTTTTGAGCTGGTTATGTTGGGCTCTAATAAGTTTTTTAAGTGGTAGTATACAATTGAGCAGCATGAATGTAGGCTATTTATTCTAGCAAAAGAATTGGACAATGGTCTGGACAGCCATCAGACTTCACGAGGCTTTCTTCCACCTAAGCCTGTAAGATGTAAGTTGAAGATTCAATAAAAATTGAATGATCCAATAATCTTGGGAGTAAACAAAAAGAAGTAGATATGGACAAAATGGTCTGGACAACTATCAGATTTCTTCTTTCTTTCTTCCAGCTAAGCCAGAAGATATAAGTTGAAGATTCAATAGAAATGAGATGACCCAATAATTTTGGAGTAAATCAGGAACCAATATGCTTGATGCAAAACTCTTCAAAACTAGCAGAGTCAAATAACAATCACAAGTAGATGAAAAGCTATCATGTGAGCAAAAATTCCTCTATACAGCCATTGTTTTTATAATTAACATTCTCATTTGGCATCCTATTTCTGATTTCTCAGGTTTTGTGCTGATAAAGAAATATTTTTATGTTGGCAACCAACTAAATTATGTGAACAATATCATAACAGACTACCCATTCTTTACCAAATGAAAAATAATTGCTTCTAGATGCCAACCGATAGCAGAAAATCTCTTGATTTGCCCAGACTGATCAATCTATAACAAAAATCACGCGGTAACCTTGCTTTGCTCTGCTTGTGGCATTGCCAATTCAGAGAATGCTGGACTATCCACCCCAACTCCCATAGCATGCAACCCATTGTCCACATAGGTAATTGTTCCAGTTATTGCAGAAGCTAGTGGAGAGGCCAAAAATGCAGCTGCATTTCCAACCTCGTCTGAAAAACCAATTCAGAAACCATATATTAGATAAAATTAACCTATTTCCTGATGAACAACATAGCCTACCTGTACGAAACACGGTATTTGTTTAGCACATCCAAGGTTGGAAAAAAAACATTTAACAATGAAATGCAATTACCCGCCAGCAACTCCTTCTGCAAGGGAGCATTTGCTGTTGAGTAGTCAATCATGGTATCTATAAATCCAATGGCCTTCGCAGCTCTGCTACTCAATGGTCCTGCAGGGTAGAAAGATGGAGGACAAACCAGCAATACGTATAATGTAAGTACATAATGGGACCAATCCTTCACTTAAGGTTGAGAAATTCCATTGGCATCAAAGCTTGTTACTCTAACAGTACCTGCCGAAATTGTATTTACCCTTACACTGTAGCGCCTTCCTGCTTCGAATGCAAGCACCTACAGATTCAGGTTGTCGGTCAGAGCTTTCCAAAATTGAACAAGTACAGGTTAAGTTATAATGTTTTATCAGGATTCAACTGCACAGTTTTTAATTCAATCTCAATGGACCCATTTTATGAGTAGTGGTCCTCAGAGACCTATCTCTCATGAGCATGACTTGTCCACTTAACACTCATTGCATCTAGGTGATGCTCACAGAGGTGAAGCGTCAGGATTTCCCAAGAGGTCAAACATCCCAGTACTACTCTAACTCAAGCATGTTTAACCATTGAGTTTTCCCCCAAGATCAAACCCATTTGGCTTGCTACCCCATTCGCAAAACCTTCAGCAAGCATTGTGCCTTATGAATCATTCATTCTAGAGCCCTTTTATGAATCTCCTACTTGACGAACTACAGGTTAAATTAAACAATTATCCTATTTATCATTTGCACAAAAGCTAAAGAAATCCCCTGCCAACACTTTCATAATACCTACGTTAATATATCAATTCACATTGTAACACCTATATTGTAATAAAAAAAGAAGCAAAAATATAAGTTGGAATACCCTTGTGTCACTTTCAAGAGCAGATTTTGCAGAGCTCATTCCACCGCCATATCTGCAAGTAACACCAAATTCACTTGCATATTTAGTTTACTCCTTAGGTCCTGAAGGCATTTTAGACCATTTTCAAGAACGAAGAGTCATAACAAATTCAATATAAGCTTACCCTGGAATGATCCTTTCTGATGCAATATAGGTGAGAGATATTGTTGATCCTCCTGCAATTCAAGGCCAAGGAAACATATCTTGAGCATAGAAATTATTTAGAGGATCACTATTCTTTGCAAAATTTATGCTTGACAGCAAGGAACCCAATCAAAAACAAAATCTTCATTTTCATTCCATGATACATAGGCAAAAATTCAGACAAGGCAAAGAAAATCCATTTCAAGCACAAAATCTCTAGAGTATCACCATTCTTCACAACATACATGATACTTGATTGACAGTTAGGATACCCAATCATCAACAGAACCTTCATCTTGCATCAATACTAAATAGGCAACAACATCACATAACAGGCTACAGCCCATATAGACAAGATGGAGAAAATATTTCAATCAAACTGGGAACTCTACCTAATACAAGGACGAGAAATTACATTGTGAGCACTGAGAATAGAGGTTGTTTTAAGGATAGCTATTCTTCACAACCTATATACTTGAAAGTTAGGATGCCTACCCGCTGATAAAACATTAATAATTATTTTTCATTCAATAATACAACATAACAAATTTCTCAAAGATAGGCTACTTAAACAAGATGAACAAAGCATTTCAGTCAAGCTGAACATGGAACCACCCTAACCAAATGACAATATCGATAAAAGGAAATGCTAAAAGAGATTTGCTAATGAAGACAAACAGAATCTTACTAACCAGGATTCATGATAGGAATAAAATACTTTAGTAACGATACAAAAGAATAACTTGATGCTGAGACTGCTGCAAGATATCCATTTCTTGAAGTTTCAAGGAGAGGTTTAGTCACCTGTCAAGATGAATTTTTCTTTTATATAACAAGCATAATCATATAAAAGCGAGATAAGCTAGCACAAGAAGAGGATGACACAGACATTTTAACCATTTGCCCTTACCTCTGGACCATTTGCAAGTGAATGCACAAGAATATCAATACTTCCAAAATCTTGTTTAACACACTCTGCAAGTTCCTGTTTATTTTTATGTAATCATATATTAACACCAGTGTAAATAATAGGACACAAACTTTTGATTAGGACATGCTAAAATATCAAGAATTAAACACTACAAATACATGATATTTGGATCGTCACTTGATTGCATCTTTGGTGAGTGCATAATGCCCAAACTAAATACCTGTACAGTCCAATTGGAAGCTCCAGCATATCTTTTATTTGATTTTACCTAAAGGATAAAAGAATAAAAAACATTACTCCTCAAATTAAAGATACCAAAGCTTAAACAAATCAAAAAATGAATCAAATATTTAAAAAATAATGTGATCTACGAAATACGATTATTGATATAGCATCACTATCAAAGTTTACATTTTGGGGAACATCCTCAGGGGTATCATAAACTGCATCCATAGGATAAATCTTCGAGATCTCCATCAATGACCCATTTGGCAATCTGCATTAAGAAGAGACAGGTTTCTAATTATATACAGGAATATTTTATTTATCAATAATATAAGCATTTCACTTCGCATACATGAGTTTAACTTATAACAGGTTTTATCAACTAGAAAGTTATAGATTCCTTACACCCGTGATTCATCAAACTTGCCCCGCTTCCAGCTGGTTTCAAATATGTTCATGGCCTGAGGAACTAAACAGTTTTAGAGAATAATCTAAACATTAAAATTTATGCAACACAGATGTGATTATGTAGGAAAGGAACAAAGAGATAATTTATTTAGTTACTAAAACAAAAATTAAAATGTGTTCGCAGATATGACAAAGTTTTCTCCATGCAGATGTAATCAATCTTCAAGGCAATCCATTAAGTTCTGCTCACTAGAAAAAAGGCAGTTTCAAAGTTATAATCACAAACCGGAACCCAAGTGCCAACAAGAATTTCTGCACCAGCAGCAGCTAGGGACTTTGCTATGGCCCAACCATAACCATTGTCATCGGCTATTCCAGCAATAAACGCTCTTTTACCTGACAGGAAAAAGAAGAAATTTAAATATTAAATCAAAAGCTTAATATAAACTTTTTTTATGGCAATTACTAAATTGTGAGTCATAAATTGTGTTTGCAACTGACACTGCAACCATCAAAAGTTGAAACACATGACACTACAGAAACAACTTCTATTTTATATTTTCGCTTAAAATTGTAATTAGCAATCCATATGGTACTGTCTCGTTACTGGAGTACAGAACGGATGGCTGGTTAATAGGTTAAAAAACCAATCAAGATTAACACCTATGGATATACAATGATCACTGTTTTCACCAAATTTGATGAAATAAAACATTCCTTGGGAGTAAAACTACGACCTTCAAATTTAAAGAAAAAGTAAGTCACAAGTGTACAAGAATAGAATTATGATTGCATGCGCAGCATTGGCTCATTTGCCCCATGATGAATATTAAATTTGAATCCAAATATTCTAATATGTCTTGAATATTGTCAACCACATCCAAATATGATTCTGTAAGGAACCCTAGCTCCAAGTACCTTCAATTGTTCAAGGAATCAATGTTTGGTTCAAAATCTTTTTCAAACAGAAATACTGGATCAACCAGTTCAGAAGAATAAGAGACAGAATATTTGCCAGAGTCTATATTACTGATCAAGAGTGCTTCGAAGTAAGCTGAAGATGACGTTGAAGTCAAAATAAGAAATTTGAAATATAAAACACAGAATAATTAAGAAAAATTTAGTATTCCTAAGAAGTTGAGAACTCAATCACAAGTCTGCTAAATGCTGTTCTTAAATAGAACTCATCATGAGTAACATGGTAAAATCATTATGGAAGTACTGGGGGAATGCTAGATACCCAAAACTACAAGGCCAAACCTGGTATGAACTAAGCCCAGGATGATATAAGGATGCCAAAGACAAATGGGCAAATAAATTAGTAAACAATATTATCCCAAGGCATTGCCAAATTTGCACCGGACTGACTAACATGGAAACAAAAATGATGTGGACAAGACCCTTGGAAAGGAGAATTCAACATGTGCACAACAGAAGGGGATAGAATTGTGATATTCAAAGGCAGACGATAAGCTAATTTGTAATCTAGACAATATTGGAACCTCTTATTGATAAAGTAACTGCTTTTTTATAAACATTTAGCACTTGCCTTCCCACCTTGCCCAAGAAAGAATTGTCCAAGATTGGTATATAAAAGTGTCAGTTTGGTTAATTATATGGATCAGCATAATTATATATGTATATGTATATATACTTATATATGGGCAAAGCTAGTAGTTTCATCAGCATCCAAACCAGTTCATCACCCAGCATTATTTATATAAACATATACATATATATGTGGATTGTATTATGGGGTGTGCCTTTGGTATTTTAGAGTTTACAACCGCTTTGCTTGAGTAGCCCTATCATACATCTGGGTAGAACTAGGAGGGAGCCATACAATTACCTCTAGGAGAATTTATCGCAGGAGCCTGGCTGGGGGTTGTATGCCTCCTTGCTTGGGTTAGATTAGGGGTGTTCCACAGACCCCCATTTCATAGTATGGGCTTCAGTTGAGTAGAAAAACTATAACTATTCCCTCTGCTCCCAGGGTGATCTGATCACAACTGAGTGTGTTCACTTCACAATCTTGTTTATTACAACCTTCTGATAGGCCTCTATCTCCCCTCCTAGCCACCCTAAGGCTCTTTATTATAAGTAATAAAATACTTGGGTAGGGTAGAGTAAAAAAGGATTCAAAAGGATAAGATTGTGACATATATATATACACCTATGGATCTTCCCACATTCCTTTTCATTCATAAGTCTTTTTATTCGAAAACAGAGGCCACTTCTCTAACAGAATGGAGATTGATAGCCTCAGGTGCATCAGAATGATTTAAAATGCAAAATTCTGGCTTCAAAAACAAACCCAAAACAAGTGAAAAAAGTGAATGACTATGCAGAAACAATTGATACATTGTACTTAAAACAAATTTAAGCAGGCCAAATAGGAAAGCGGTTACAATTGAATGTTACCTATCTTAGAGGACCCGCCATGTCCTTAAGAAAGCTAAGGCTGTATTAGAGTTCATAAGGTGGTGATGGAAGTGTATCCAGTGAGTAGATGGGAAAGTAATCTTATCTTATTAAGAGAACTCACTGGCCACTGAAACTAATGCAGGATCAAAGTGGCCAACTGACAATCTGGAAGCCACAATAGAAAAGGGATTCCTAATTACTCTGGATATACAACCCCAGCGCATACTGAGTTTGTTTTATAATTTATGTCTGATGGAGGTGCATATGATGGATTTGTGGAAAAGCAAATATATGGTTTAGAGGATTTTCTGATTTCAGAAGCTAAAGAAACAATTTTACATGCTCTAATCTTCACAGTGTGCTGATGGAAATGGAACAAGTGGATATGTTGAAAAGCATATTTACATGATCTGGAGAATCCCCTTGTCGCCAAAGCTAATTATGTGAGTCTAATTGGTCAGTATAAATCCGCAACCCACAATAGATCTTGGATACCTTATAAATCTGGATCATACATTTGAATACTGGTCTCATGGATCGGAAAAAATGTGAAAGAGCACATAACAATTGCTTTGTCAAAACCTAAGTATACTATGCACACAAGCTACGACTAAACAATAGAGGTTGTGTCTAACAATTTAATTGATTAAATTGTTAGTAAGGGTGACCCTCTCGCCAAGTACACAGAGTTAAGAATATTGGTGTTCAAAAACTTTTAGGTTGAGATGATTCCTCATGCAATTAGTTATAATTCCCATGTAGTTTAGCCACCATGATAAACTGACCTTTGACAATTGAAGTATATCACATCCAGAAAACTTCTTTGCACTCAAGTTTTGCACTCAAGCATTGTAATAAACGTGGATTTGCATTTGAGCCCTGAGCCTCCCACTAGCTCTTAGCCTCATGGTGCGAGGCTCAGCAATGGTTCTACAATGTTCCCACGACGAGCTAACACAAAATTCTAAACTCGTAACTGTATGCCCACAACAAACAAGATTAAAACGCCAGTTTCATTGATCTCGTTTTTAAATAACATACAGCTAAAACAGGCATATTCTATTGCAAAAACTAAAAGATACATGATTGAAAACCTATATCAAATGCCCAAACAGAAATCCCGATAAAAACCAGGCCTAAACTACGATATAAACATTACCAATCTAAGATCATATTAAATCTAATAAATCCAAAATCAATACCCTGACAACAATTTTCACACACGATCGTCCAATACCAGCAAAAAGCTCTCTTAATTGCAAAGCTAAAACAGGCATAGTGTAATACAATCAATTCAAAAGAGATAAACCCAGAGGCTGATCAGATTCCCAAACGCATGTCCCTGTGAAAATCAGGCCTACACTACAATAAAAATTCAGTCTTGTTGACTAGGATAATAAGACAATCAATTTAAAACAGATAGACCCATGATTCAAAAAAGGCTGATAAGATTCCCAAACGCATGACCCTATGAAAATCAGGCCTAAACTGCAATAAAAATTCAATATTGTTGACTCAGATAAACATGAATTCAATAAAGCTGAAACTAAACAACATGTCCACACACCCAAATAAGCTGATCCAAATGCAAATATAAGTCTCAGTAAAAAGCAGGCCTGAATTGCAATGTTAGCGTAACAAAGCTATCTAAGATCACTATAAATATGAAGAAGCTAACATTAATACCAAAATAACATATGCCACACGCAAACTGCTGATCGAATCCCAAATGCAAGTGACACTAAAAAGAGAACCTTGAACTACAAGATAAATGTAGACAAGCTATCTGAGATCAGTCTAATCAAATAAAAGTTAAAACATGTTCCACAAACCCACATCCACTCCTAGCAATCTATTCTCTTCAAGTTCAGAAAAGGAAAACAAATACGCAAATTGAACAGAAAAATGTGGGATACGATTACCGAACCTCTTAGATCAATTGACAGCCCAGGGGCAGCTCCATTTTCACTGGCAGAAGCATGAACCACAGTGGATTTTCTGCTAAACTTGACTGCTTCTGTCTTGATGCTCTTAGATAACTGTAGTGTAAAAGGAATAAAAGAGGATGATTGCAATGGGGCAACTTTTGGCAAAGAAGGAGAAGAACCAAATTGAACTAGTTTGGGTGCCAAGTTACAGGCTCTGGTACGGGTAGTGACGTGGGCTGAACGGGTCTGCGCAGAGGTACTGAATGCAGCCCTTGTTGATTGAAGTCCTGCTGCTGCCATGATTTTCAGGTGCCTGCCAATCATATAACATCAGTTCCAGGTCGCTTCAAAAGAAGATATCAAATTAGCAGGCATTGTTAGCTTTGATACATACCTTGATACTCTACTAGGGCTACAAAAACAATCCCTTTGAGGGCTAATTAGAGAATAAGCTATTGAAGAAAAGAGAACTGAATACGTGTTGTGAATAATGAATGCATGAAATCAAGTTTTGAGCTCGTTGGTCCTCGTTTTTATCGCAGAGACATTTGTCTGAAGTTCTCCACATCATTGGTTATCACCATGCGTGAGCTGAGATGGCAATAGTGTTGTGTGCATCTTGTGGAATAGGCCATTAATTTCTTGATTTATTTAGTCATTTCTCATTTGTAGGTAGTGTTGGTTGTAGCCGTTGTTCGGGCATTCATTAGGCATGAGGCCTGTAAGGCTGCAGGCTAGGGACTTTGGGGAGTTCGCCTCATACCCAAGGCTTAGGGTTTATTGTGTATTCACTCTGGTAGGTGGGACAGTTATAACAAATACAGTAGCGTTTGTTGTCTATTGATTTTGGAAGGGACGGACACGTAATGGTGATCTTTCCTAGACTATATTGTTAGTTATCAGTATTTTAATTAATGAAGTCTTTTTCACAGTATATTAGGTGAAATGGTTACCTCATTGGTTAGGTCGTTTTTAACCTGTAAACTAGCAACTGTATTTTAAGGTTTAATGGGGAGGTCAACTAAGTGTACTGAAAATACAGAATACAAGTTAAAATATATGTTTTCATTGTATATTTAAAATAATTTATTTCTTAACATTTATTTATAAAAAAAATTGATAAAGGATTTTATATCTTTTATAATAATTTTAATTTAGTTGTTTGATATGGGAGCACGAGTCTTTAGGCTAAAATCTCTTCGAATAAGAGACATGGCACAATCCTCGCCCCATCCTTATGATGTTGGGGTCTTGCACTCACAAAGATTTGATCCTTAGAGGACTCATTTAGAACCATTCAACTTCACCAATAGATCAAAAACGCATTAAGTGTCAATCTATAAATTTTGATTTGAGATAGATAAAAAATAACAATAATTGTATTAAGCATATCTATATATTACTAGCTCAAATCTTATGTGTCAATGTATCTTCAAACAAATTTTGCTAACACCTATTTATGAATTGTGATTCAAAATAGATACAGACACTTATCAACGAACAACCATTCAAAATAGATAGAGAGAAATTGAAAACCATCACATAAGAAGGAAGACCTAGTTAACAAAAAGGGTCAAAGATATATTTCATTAGATATATTAAATAAGGTTCAATAATTATCTTGCAAACCAAGTAATTATATTAACAATGTATATCAAAGTGTAAGATTCAGCTATTATAGCAAAACCACGATTGAAAAGTTAGTATATGACACGTCATATAAAGAAATTTATTTTGTGAAAGGTTTGGTTATCATATTTGTAGACACTTAAAATTCTCATGCTTCCATCAATCCTATTATTTTTTCTCTAACAATTATTAATTTTACTTAAATAAATCATAGTCTAACATTTATTATTTACGAGTTGATTAAATGAACCTTGTTTATTTAATTAATTGAGCTAATTCATTCATCTAACCTCTCCCAAATTTTAATTAATAAGTCATTTTCTTAACTTCTAAATAATATTCATCATGCATTATCCCCATAATATCTACACCCTCCATTCTCACACATGTAACATCTTTCACTTGTCATTGTTACACAAAAGCTCGCATTCTCGCACATGTGGAATATCTTCCACTTTGTAATTATCATACAAATTGCCACATTCTCGCACACATGTGAAATCTCCCACTTGTGGTTATGAACAAGGTATATTACTTAACTAGTTTATCTATTATGTCCAATTCATAATAGTTTACTTAAATTTAAGGTATCCTTGGGATATATTTATTTTGTCATATATTTAAGATGCATGTCATCATCTTAAGTTGCTTTATGTCTCACCTTGCCTATATAACCAAGGGATTCCCATCGCAATCAAGCTCATGTGATTGTATTGTACAATTGCATCTTTTAATATAATAAAATTGTTCCTTCATTTGGTCTCTCTTGTGTTGTCATTAAAGCTCCTAGATCTTGGGCGGCTACCTCCATAACCAAATCTTGCATTTGTATAGGGGTAGTAATCAAAACCACCATCAACAATTCTCAACATGGCTAAGAAAGGCTTCTAACACTTTGTAAACTTCTCAATGGTCACAAAATAGCTTAGTTTGTGAAAAAAATAACTTGATGCAACTATAAATCACCTCAAATACCCATAAGCAATTTTCCGCAAGACAAAATGTGATTAGTATTATAAAGGGCAAATCGAGAAATCAAGTTAACAATTTTGAGAGTAGAAAGGATATTCTATTATGAAGAGAATATTTTATCAATTGACATCTACTAACAACATCGTGCACCAGTAAACGCCATCCTACATTCACTAAAGCCATTTATTTTCCTCCCCAATCTAGCCCCCTCCCAATTTATAGTTTTCATTTTGTACTTGAGGCCTCATTCTTAATCATTCAAGCTCCTCTCTCTTTAAGCTTTTTTTTTTAATTCAAGGTAGAATTTTATGAGCTTGGAACATAGGTACAAACAATTATTTTTTTATTTTGATGCCTATTTTTCTATCAAATATAGATTTTGTGTTGCTAAGTAGTTCTTGTTTTAGAAATTTTAGGAGCTTCATTTAGGCTCATACAATTGAAACTTTGGTCCACTTTTTGTAAATTGAACAACTGAGAATATTTTATTAATTGGCATCTACTGACATCATCCTACATTCACTAATAGCATTCATTCTCTTCCCCAATCTACCCTCCTCAAAATTTATAATTTACATTTTGTACTTGAACTTCAAAGTCTTCATTCTTAATCATTAGAGCTTCTTTTTGTGAGCATTTTTTGTTTGAGGGAGAATTTCATGAGCTTTGCAGGAGTACAAACATTTTTTTATATTGATGCATATTTTTCCATTAATTATATATTTTGTGTTGCTAACTAATTCTCATTTTAGAAACTTTGGGAGCTTCATCTAGGCTCGTATGATAACAATTTTAGTCCTTTTTATGAAGTGAATATTTTTTTTCACACTTTATAATGGTGTAATTAGATTGGTCTTATTTTATTAACACATGACACTTTCATTTATATGATCAAATTTGACATCTATGGTACATACTAAATTAAGATCACTTCATTGATTTGGCAAGTGGAACCTGTAATCACACTAAATAAAGAGTCAATCTCACATATTATTGAGAGATCATTGATTAAGTAAAGTCAAGGAGGATCACCTTATCATTGTGGTTGTAAATGTTAACCAACTGATGGTAATGGTGATGAAGACCGAGTTTCAGAAGAATACAAGCAAGTAGAATGATTAGATCAATTGTTAGTTTGTCATTGATGTCAAGCAATTAATTTATGGTTTATATTAAGATGTCATATCAATCGGAGAGGAACTTAATTGGACAGATAATAAAGATCAGACAATGATAAGGAACTATTGATATAATTATTTCTTACTCAATATTTGATGTTGTTAAGTCGGTAAAAGAAGAAAGGTCAAGTCGGTAAAGGGAACAGCATAGTTATCAAGCAAGTGAAGTGTTTATCGATAGAGAAAAGCAAAGACATTCACCGAGAAAAGCTGACAACCGAGCAAGGTAAGTTACAGAGCAAGGTTGGTAACCGAGCAAAGTTAGATACCGAGTGAAGATATGCACCAAAGTCACCGAGCACAGAATAGGGCATGAACATAGATTGAATACAAGGAGCAAAATGAATTTAATGCAAAGGCACTCATATCAAGAAGTTGTCAAGCACGAAGATGAAGTGTGTTGTAAGATCTACGGTCATGAAAAGTCAAGTTCAAAATCAGTGATGTAGATTAAGCGACAAAAGAAAGTTGTGAGTTGCAAATACATTAAATCAGTTCATTTGAGAAGATCGGATGGTTGAACGTAATTGAGGGAAAACCTAATCAATAGGATTAAGAGGCCAAACAAAGGCCTATATATTAATGAGTTTGTATGTTTATACAAAGTTGTTGATGAAGTGATAAGTTAAAAAGATACTGAGCAGAGTAGTGAAAGAGTTGGATAACCAGTCTACAGGAGAGACAGATGAGTTGTAGGTGCCAATAAGTTTCAGAGAGCGAACAAAGGATCTAATCAAGAAAAGTATAGTTGCAGAATCACAGGTCACATTAGTACATTGTTGCTTACTAACATTTGTAATAGAAAATCTCTTAACCGAGTGGATCTAACAAGTCCTTTTGTAAACCCTTGAGAAAGGTAACATTCTAGGATGAATGTTTAAACCCTCTAACCAGGCCACTCCTACCAAGGTGAAGATCTTAACAGGTCTAAGGTAAATCCCCTAACAGGGTCACATCTAAAAAATGTGTATTGTAATCTTTAACAGGATTGGCTCTTAACTGAGCATACTTCAGAAGAGTATTTCTTTTTGTGGGTGACAATTCCCACGGAGGTTTTTCCCAAATTGGGTTTCCTCATTAAATCTTGTGTTACATGTGATTCTTGATAATTGTGAATGTTATTTGCTTAAGTTATATGCTTTTATCAAGTTTTCTTAGGAATAAGGTGTCTCAACCTTGGATAATTCCTATTCTTATTATTTGTTTTGTAAAATGTATTTCTTGCAAATAATGTAATTAAGTGTGAGTGTACATGTCTAGTTAGCATGTTGATGTGTCACTCCACTTGATGTGTCGGCATCTTGAATTGTGTGTAAGGAGATCATGGCTGAAATGGTTATGACAGATTCCTATGACACGTAAGAGCTATTTCTAGAAGATTCAATGACGGGTGTAGACATGCAAGACATGTGGCAACTAATAAATTTGAGTACTGTACACTCTTCTGCAATCGTGGGGTTCCTATTTTCTCGGAGAATGGTAAAACCCTAATACGGCTATCTTTGAAAGTTGCCCTAAAAAGGAAAGTGCATGATATAAGCATTTTTTAGGGTTGCAGACTGGGATAGGAAAAGAGTGTATTGTTGGTATAATCTCATGCTACTGGATTTGTCTTTGAATGTTGATTGTCTCCTAAAAGAACTTGCATTGCAAGTGTGTTGTAACCATTGTGTTGAAGATAATACATTATGCAAGTTTTGGAGTGGTGGGGTTTTTTACCAAAAGGTTTTCCCCAGGGTAAATCATTGTGTCATTCTCTATTTTTGTATGCATGGTATATGGCTGCAATATCATTGTTAAAGTAGTTAACGAATCTAAAATTTTAAGGATTTAAAAGAATTTGCACAATACTTTCCTTTAGAGATTAGTGTAGGAAGTTGTTTCCGCACCTGAGTTTCCTTACAAGTGGTATCAGAGCCT
>MU224171.1:2876897-2888035 GCA_018584345.1 Thuja plicata | reverse complement strand
CCCCCCCCCCCCCCCCCCCCCCCCCTCTCAATAAACCATCTTTAGTAGGGTAAACCAACAGTAAACACTTGATTTGTGATCTTTTCCTTCTTGCTTCATTAAGGAGCAAAATTTGGTTCTACTTCTAACACCCTACAACCATTATAAATGGAAACATAAAATGAACAAATTGTTAAGAGTTAAGAGGTTGTATAGGATAGTTCACAAGCTTGATGGTGACTCGAATAGTGATAAAGTAAAAAAGAATAAGTGGTTGAATATTTGTGAAGAATAAATTGGATATTTGTGCTTGTGTGTATCATGTTTGTAGTCTTGACGTGCGGATCTTAGCATTGCTTTCTGACTAAGTATCAAAAGATGCATAGGTTTTCTTTGTGCTTGTGATTCTCATTGTGAATAGCCCACTTTGGTTAATCTTCACCATTTTTATGACTTATGTTCTATCTCTATTAGATGTTTGGATCCGACATGTTTGAGATGAGGATTTTTCAACATGTCAGTTGTTGGTGTTATCTTCTTTAAGATGTGTGTATGTTATTGTGCCAAGTTCCTTGTGAATACTTGATGTATCCTTATATGGTGATATTTATTGAGATGCATGTGATATGGTTGCGTACCTAAATTTTTGTTATGCTATAAATTTATGGACATTTGCATTAATGTTTATTCTATTATTAAATTTCATCATGTTTAATCTGATGTTTTAATGTATTGAGCTATATGATGTATCTGAGGTTTAATTTTAGTGATTTTATATTTATAGATGTATGGACATTCATTTCTACATCAATGCTTTATGATGATGTACTTCTTTGGGTGATTACAATATGTTGTGCTTTGGTTATATATACATAGGTGAAGTACCATCGACTTGTGTGTTGAGTGTCTATAGGTATAGGGTTATTTCTCCACTTGGATCCATAGGTTTGAGGTATTCCCTAATGGTGATTATTTGAGAGATTTCACACTAGCCCACCCTTTGGTATCCCTCAATCATACTTGTATCAAGTAAATTATGTGTCATGTTGACCTTATTTTAACCCAAATCCAAATCAAATGATGATTTTGGGGGTTCATTTATGTTGTGGACACCCATAAATGTTTAGTTTAATGTTTTCATTCAATTTTACGCTTTTCGTAAAATCATTTTAAAAAGTATGCTTTATGGAATTAAATTGTAAACTTAAATGTTAGATATTGAGTTTAGATATTGACAAATGTGTGATGTGACTTGGGTGAAAATTAGGGTAAAATATAATAAAATAAAAACAAACTAAATTTACAATGTTTTATTTTAAAAAAATTCAGTGGGTTGGGAATGCTTGTTTATATTTGATTTAATCGTAATGGTTTGAATTATTTATATTAAAGATAGTTCAAAAAGATGAAATAATAGAAGCTATACCAGGATATTGTTTGCCTAATCAGTCCATATAACGTTGAGCTCATTAACAATACAAAAACTAAAAAACTATATCTAATCTAGCATCTAAGACAATTCACAATCTAAAGCAACTTGTATCTACGAGAGTTTTTGCATCAAAAATGGACAAAATAGACTATCATAGGTCATCATGAGCTCCATGACCCTATCACATTATTACTACATTTTGCAACATCATTATCAAATCTCCCCAAGGGAGGATCAATGGTAGGAGGAATCTTTGTAGTTGCCTCCCATCCTGGAGCATGGAATCCTTGAGAGGTACTGTTGATTTTGTCAATTTCTTCTTTAGAAATGCCTTTTTATTTATTGAGTTATTTTAGTGCTTCAAGTTCCTTTTGGTCCAAATTATCTTTATAAGTATTGAATAAGTGTGTTGATCTAATATCAAACTCGTAGATCATGAGAGCTCCCTCCTAGACTAGTATCGAGAACCTGCTTTTTGGTATCTCCAAGACCGCTAAAACTTGCAACATTATTAATTTGTGTGTGATTTATGACTAAACTCGGTAGGACTCCTCATTTTATCCTGAAATACTTCACCATTTCTCGTTTCCACAAAAACCATAACACCTCAGTAGATAAAACAACCCAAAACTTATTCAACTTGGCATCAAAAGACTCAACATAACCAGCTAGGAATTCAATCCAAGATAACCTAGCTTCAGAATTCCAACAAAGAGGAGATCCAAATCAAATAGACCAAACAAGAGAAGTAAATTGTCACTCAATATGATCTACAGTTTTAGGAACATTAAAGATGAAATAAGACAACAGAAGGATACCAACGGATGATAACACAAACCCAACAACAATATTTTTAAGCAACAAGAGCCATAAAAACTAAGATTTTGTTGGTTCAACAGGTTGGTGCCACAAGAAGTCAAGGACAAAGTTCCATTTGGAGTTCGGCTAGCCTAGATCCCAACACTGATTAATCCAAGTAAGGATGTTAGAGTCATCTCTCAACCTATCATAAATTTGTCTGGTAGAAACATCAAGAAAAGAAGAGCCATCTTGCCATTTAAGTTGATTAAGAAAAGAATCAATGTGAAAAATCTTTCCAGGGAAGAAATTGCCTATAGCTTTTAGAATAAGAGTACAAGTCTTATTTTGAGAAGGGGGGATCCCAACTTTATCCCTAATTTCCTCCCAAGATCCAATTCGGTGCTCAATCAACACATCCTCAATCAGATAGATGCCTTGAGAAGCCCAAAAATTAATGGTTTGAATTATTGCAAATACTTAAATGAGGAATATTGTATTTGTTTTCTCAAGGCATGCAGTTGAAAATGAGTGAATGTTAAATGTTTATTTTTTCAATTCGTTGTTTTTGAAATTGGAAAATTATAAAATAGAGAAGTGAGGGGGGGGGGGGGGGGGGGGGGAAANGGGGCGACATAATATTTCTCCCAAAAACCCTCCTCTTGCAAAAACCTTCAAATTTGAATTGGGAATGTGTTTGTGGGTGAAATTGGATGGTAGAAATGGGTATGTACTTATACATGGTAGTGGATATTCCCTCTCTCATGGTGTGCATGGAGTAAGTTCGTTTAAATTGCAAATTTGGAGGTAAGTTGTGCATTTTTATCCTCCATTGTGCATTATTGTTTGTTTTATTTGTTTTGTATGTGACAGTGAAACATTATCACACCTAATTTAGTTTTAAAATTGAATAATAAGTAGGATTCAAATTAATTTTGTAAATTTGTGAAAACTTCTAATTTGTGCCCTCATAATGCCAAAATTTGTAGAATGCCCAAAAAATGAAAATGATAGTTTGAAATGGTCAATGTGCATGTTTTTAGCCAAAGGGCACTCTTCAATTTTTGAATGATGGTCAAAATTTATGGTTTTCGCATGTAAAATAAACTATAAAATTTTGAATCTTGAAACTGATTTTGAATGTTTTAGAATGAGGAAAAAGTGGTCTTTCCCATGGATTTTCATATGGATCATGTTGTAATTATGTTTTTCAAATTTTTAGATAATTATTATGTCCTAATATATACACCATTTTGTGCGCCACATTCAATTTTTTGATAAATGTGATGAACCTAGAATCGAGTGCTAGAGAGTAGTAAGGGAGTGGCTCCCAACATGTCCCCAATCTAAAGTAGTATGGTAGAGGAAATCATAATTGAGGATTTATTCTAATAAGTAAAGACTAATGAAACATGGGTAATAAATTAACCAAGATAATGGGTGCCTTCTCTTATGTCGTGAGTGCTCAAAGTGACAGACTTGTAAGATCAAATCTACTTTGTATGAGAGGACTACTTAGTTCCACATGATGCCATACCTTTGACATTTATAATGACTCTCTCGATGCCATCTCTAGGATCTAGTCTTATATTCCTGAGTTACTTTTGATATTTTGTACCATTGGTGATTATGCCCAGTGATGATGTTTGGTTTCCTATGTTGGTGAATGTGTCCACTGAGAGTGTTTGATTTTGTGTCATTGGTGATCATGCCAAATGATGATTTTATTTTCCTTTATTGATTGTTCCCAATGTGAGTGTTTGGTTTTGTGTCATTGGTATTCATGGCTAATGAGGAATTATAGTCATCCCTTGATGTTATTTTCATTTACTTTACATGAAGTGTACAAGCATGTATACCTTATGTATAGAGTGTGTATAAGATTTCTCCCAATGTGTTTGGTATAAGTGTCGTTATAGTTACTCTAACTATCTTCTAGCACGTTGGGAGTAGATCTTTTGATTCCAAAAGGTTGGGTGGCATAAAAGGAGGATCATGGATGAAAATTGATGATGATGTTACTTGGTTATTCTTTCATTTTTGTTCCATTCCTTTATCATTTAAATTTATTTGTAATACTATTTGTGGACATGCGAGTCTTAAGTTGTAATTGTAATATTGAGAGATTCAGACCTCTTGTAATGAGATGGATTATAAATGACAGTGTTAATGATAGTTATAGTGGTAACTTGTTTATGTGCCTTGGTATTAGAGTCAAGAACAATTTTACCATAGTTATGTGTGTATGCTTTATGATGTAAAATAGTAAAATGAACTTAGGAAATTTCAATTTGGGCATAAAATGAATGTAGGAGCTTGTATTGTATGCTCTAATGAACTTTCCATTTAGTGGGAGATTGATCTTATCCTATATCCTCACAGGTTTATTTATTTTTTCATGGGTTTTTAAAGTGTTTTGGTCCTTTCTTATCAATCCTTTGTCTTAGGGGCTTTGTTAAGTTTTTGAAAGGGGTAAGGCTTGTCATCAAACCCAGATTACTAATGAGCACTTAGTGGCATATTATTTCCTTAAGGGTGTTAGGTTTTGGACCTCAAGCATTTTCCCTAATGTTTAAGCCACCTCTTGGTATGAGGAAGAACTTCTCATTGAACCCTGACCTCCAAATTACGCATTAAAGGCATTTTTCTATTTAAATTTATCAGGCCTCAATAATCAAGCATTCTCCTTATAACTTTAGCTATTTTGCAAGTTTTGTAAGTTTAAACCTCAAAACCTAATTTGTTGAAAGGTTCTCTTTTGGGATTTAAAATTTCCTAAGTTCATCAAACTTTGGTCCTCTGATTTTAATCTTAATAGTTTCCTACTTGGGGTAACACGATGACTCAAGACCCTAAAATTTGACACCCCAAGTAGCATTGGGGGTGAGGCTAATGTACTATTGAGGGAAATAAAGAAGGCCTAGCCCCAATATTACAAGCACAAGGGGTGCATTGAACATAGGAGTTTGATCCTTCAACCTATCTCTTGTCATCCCTTGGATAGGATTTAGGACGAGGTTGGGAGGGAGTCATACCTCCCAGGTAGGCTACCTCTTAGGTATGTTTGACTTTGTGTTAAAGGTTTATCATTGGTACCATTGAGTTAATTATAATATATGTTCTCTCATCATACTCCTTGTCTCAAAAACAAACCATGTCATCATATATTCAAGTAGTTTTGGCTCCACTAGATTCCATCATTGGTGTTGATTTTTTAGTGTGTCACCAGTACCTTAAAGTTTATTTTGGTATGTATTGGAGGTTTATGATTCCCTCATCCTATTATTATATTGTTTGTGATAGAAAATGATTAAGGGTTTGTACCTCATCGTCATTTTGATATTCCTCACCCTCGTAGGTTCATCACAGTGGTTTTGTCCCGTGATAATTTAGGTCTTTGTCAGTGCCACTTTTTGTATGCAATAGCAAGATTCTTCCAATTTTCATTACCTTATGGTCATAATATTACATATTACACTTGTGTAAACGTATCTCAGGTACAAAATGTTGACATATATTTGGTGTTGTGGTTTTTATTTTAAAAAATGCTATTGTATTAGATTTTTTCTTGGTACTTTGGATGGGACATTACAAATTGAACTAAGTATAAAGTCCCAAGCCCAGACATTATTTAGATATCATTGATTAAGTGAAGTAAGGGAGGATATATTACTATGGATATATTTACATTTCACTTGATTTATGTTCTTTCCTTCTTACTTATTCATGGAGAAATCTTTGGTTCTACTTCCAACACCCTGCAACTATTGTAAATGGAAATATAAAATGAACAAATTTCTAAGAGTTAGGAGGTTGTATAGGATACTCTATAGGCTTCATGGTGTTACAAGTGTGGTTTTCATTGCAACAAAAGATCAACCTATCAATGCCCGATACAACCACCAGACTTATAGAATCCACAAGAGGCGGTTAGTCCCTTGTCACAAATCCCTAGGGGAGTGCTGACCATTTTGCTAACAATCTCCCCCTTAACATTACCCAAGGGGATTCAAACTTGTGACCAAGCTTTGATACCACTTGTTACAAGTGTGGTTTCCATTGCACCAAAATATTGACTTGTCAATGCCCGATACAACCACTAGACTTATAAAATCCACAGGAGGTGGTTAGTCCCTTGTCACAAATCTCGAGGGGAGAAATGACCATTTTCCAACACATGGTGACTCAAATAATGATAAATTTAAAACAAAATTAGTGGTTGAGTATTGTTAGAATGATAATGACCCTATAATGAAGTTGTATGTACTTCAAAGGATCAACCAATAAACATGCCTTCCACAAAGAGAATGTTGCAATAAGACCTTACATGAGTATTGAGATTGAATGATACAAACACGATTCAATAAAAATGATACAATGTACAAATGATCCTTCCTTGTATGGACAAGGTGATGAGGTAGGATTACCACTATCCTTAATACAAACATTGAATGCATGATGCAGTATAATAAATTTCTAAAGAAAATAATAAATAGTGAGCCATCATCTCTTCTAGAATACCACCTAGGATAACTAACTTAATCCTATGTACAATATTAAATGATAAGTTACAGAAGTAAAATTATGCAAACTAAGCATGATTAATCTTAAAGTGTAAATGATATTTACACTAACACATCCCCCCACCTCATTAAGTGCACATTAGGGAGAAAACATTTTTATGAAAATTATGCAATACTAGTATGAAAATGCAATATAAAATGAATCTTGACAATTAGGTGATGTTAGGTACACATGAACAACTAATCTCTCACAAATGGAGAAAGGGAGAAAACTATGTGGGATAAAACTCCTCTCCAAAAAAGAGAATGAAAATTATGTACAAGTAATAGATCACGAAATGTATATAGGTCTCAACATTAATAACCACTAGGAACTACATCCACCACAAGAATCCTATTGATGTCCCCCCATATGAGGTAAAGAGAGAGAGACTATGTAACCCACCATAATGAATAATCTTATACAATAATTGTAGCGCATGAAGGAAAAAAACTAATCCAATGATTACAAGAAACCTATCTCTCCTTAGGGAGAAACAAAATCACGTAGAGATGCAGGAATGCTTACCATTCAGGTTATGTTATAAAACATGCAATAATAAAGATTGAAGATGTCTCAAAAAGTTGTCCATGAAATATTATGATGTCACAATCCAATAAGGTACACAACCAATCATTAATGAAGGTGACAAATTGGTATTATGTGGAAACTACTATAGAACAAGATCCAAAGACAAATATGATGTGACAAAAAGAGTGTATCGCTATCATCAAAGAGGAGAGATAACATGCAAATATATAGAATAAAAATGACAAACTAAGGCACTTGAAATGAAGCCATCATCAAACCACAAATTTGAAAAACTGAAAGTGTGTCCTCCAACTAAATCTAAAATACAGTGATGTTTTTGTTGATCGAGAATGATTGAAGTCTCAAATGACATTGTATTAGAAGTTAATGGATGTGAAGGAAGTTCAATTATACTTGAAGAAAGATTAAGAACCTCTAAAGAAAACTCATTTTGAGTGTCTAAATGCTCAAAAATATCAAATTCCCTAAAAGTATCACAATGATATGGAATCCTTTTTGAAAGATGAAGATGCAAAATGCAATATAATATAATACCACATATGGGAATGACTGAATATAAGTATCTCCATATAACTCCAAAAGTCTAGTCCAAAGAGCATGAGTACACTCAAAATGAACAATAAACTCCAAAATGTCATCAGTCGCATCCATAACAACAATTCCTCATACATGATCCCTATTGCATTTCCAAGCAAGTCTCTTCCTAGGTGTGTTAGGTAGGGAAACATGATCATACAAGTGTGGCAATAAATGAAGCTCTCGAAGATGGGTGATAATACCATTGCTCCATTGTTCAAAGTTCCCCCTCTTTAGGATGATAAAAAATATAATTATACCATCCTAAAAAGTTAGCACCCATAATAGGATGCTTTATTAGGCCTCATTTTAGTGATTTCAAGATCTGATGTCCATTATGCTTGATCCTAGCAACCTAAATCTTTTTTTCCCACATCTATCCTATCATCCAATGCCTAGTTCAGATTTGGGTTGACTTTCCCAGGTACATAACATTTTAGATGTTATGTTCCCACTTGTTTTGGCTCAAATTTGGACTGGATCCCTATGTCGGGGTTTTAGTAGGAAATTACATACTGTGGTCGGGCTAGATTATTTCTTTTTTATCTCAAAATGTAGGATGAAGTATATAAAAACTCAAATCTCCTCATTTTGATAACCACAATCGAGATCCATTACTATTCTCAAGCATTTAAGCAATTAAGTGAACAGGCGAATTCAATATTTGAAGGCAAGCATCCAAGATCTAGTCTTTCTTCAAGCTTCCAAGTCAAATTGAAGGCGATATTATCCATTTTAGCAAGATTATATCCCATGAATGCCAAGTATATGAGTTAAAAATCAAGCAAGGAGATCCTTTCTTCCATCCACGAGCATTCCTCCTTCGTTGCAAGTGATTGTCAAGCGTATCTACATTAAAGATATAGGAGTGGCGTTCATATATCCATGTATTTGTGAGGGAATCCTTGATTCCTTTATACATTTCAAGATCAACACCTTCAATTAAAGAAACAATAAAGCATCTTCATGAATATGAGCGATTTCTACATCCGTTCATGGGGGTTTTATGCAAGGTGAATCAAACATTTGCCTTTTTAAAAACATTTCCTTATGCAATTTCCTTTCGTTTGCAAGGATGTTTCCTAAATATGGGTTTGACCAAGGAAAACCCCTTTAACCCAACATTTTCCCCATTTTTGTGTGCAAGAATAGGTTATGAAGTGGTCAATTTTTTGGGGAAGATCAGGAATAGTCAAAGAGACCCTACAAATTTTAGTCAAAAGTACTAGGTTTTGAGTGAATAAAATGATTTGTACCTAGGTACAGAATATATAAAATGTTTTTTACCCTTCAATTTTAGCTCAAATTGAAATCACAAGTCAATACAACAATATGGAGCGTGATTTAGCTCATTTCTAGTTTTTGGAAATTAGTTATCAGTTAGTAATTTTTGGATCTATCTATACTTGCATATTTAGCTTCCTTTATTGCATTATCATTTCATTTACCTCTTTGCCATTTCACTATTTACATTTTTTTTAGTGAAGGATCATTGTCCCATTCAGGGCTTAGGTCCTACTTGAGCCTTTTGGGACATCTTATGAGTGTGCAAGTTGAAAAGGAGGAATAATCTACCCCTTTGTATTACTTCCATTTTCCTACTATACATTTTGGTGAATCTAATGCATGACATTTCCATTGTGATTTTGGTGTTAGATACCCTTTGAGCATTAGATCCTCGTGTTTGATTTGATGGTTAGATGTTATTTTCATTAAATGTGCAATTGTGATTAGTTGATGAGTGTTTGCACATCTCTCTCAAAGTTCATATTACATTAGATCTGTTAGAGTATTATTTCATTTTACTCTAGTTACTTAAGCGTCTCTTAGGTGCATTATTAATTAACTCTTAATTAATAATGTGCAACCTAGTATTTACCTTTTAAGGTTTCATTCACCTTTATAAGGTCAAACTTTGTATTTGCGTTTCATTAATTCAGTTGATAATTTTGATCTCACATTTTGAGTAAACATCTAAGTTCTTCTTTTTCGTCTTTGTGCTTCTACTTTGTATCAGGTTCTTGCATGCAGGTGTATTCGGGGTCTGTGGATTTGCATGTTAGCAATTCCTACATGGTATCAGAGCCACCTTGCTGCTGTCTGGTTCGAAGATTTTTGAAGCCACGATTCGAAGGAGTCATCTGCAGCTTCTCTGGGGTTTTTTCTATCATTTCTAAGGAGGCGCCACTTTCTGGAGCAGATTGAGCAGAAAAGGACTCCACCATTGCGTTCAGAAGGCCTGGGAGAGTCGAAATCACATAAAACTCGACTATTTTAGCCTCCGTGGGCACATGCAAAATTTTTTGGCCTTCTAGGGCCGTACGGGCACGCATTACGAGAAAATAATTTCAAAAAAATCAAAAAAATGCACTTTTTTGCGTAGTTTTTAGCGCTGCCAGAGCGCGCCGCCGCAGTGCCACCCCGCCGCCGCCGCCGCCGGCCCAGCCCGGCCCGCGCCCGGCCCACCTGCCGGCGCGCCGCCCACCAGTCGCCGAGCCCGGCCGCCGCCTCCTCCGCGCCCGGCCGCCGCCCGCGCTCGGCCCTCTCGCCGCCAACGCCCGGCTCTATCCCCACCTCCGCCCAGCCGCCGCTCGGTAGCCACTGGCCCGCCTCCGCCAAACGCAGGGCTGACGTTAGCGCCCGGAAATTTTTTTCCGGCAGAAATTTCAAAATTTTCTGGCCGTTTCCTTGTTTTCTGGTAGCCGCTCACTTTTCTGACAGTGACGTCATGATGACGTCAGCGACGGGTCCGTGACGGCCATACGGCCGTCAAATTTTTTGCCGTGACTGGTTTTTTCCAGAGTGTTCTTTGTTTGGACCTCCTGTCACGTTTTTGGTCATAACTTGGGCATACGGTATCGTTTTTCGAAAAACAAAATACCGTCAGAAAGGTGTTTCCGAGACGGACACATTGGAGTAGGTATAATTTCCTAATTTTTCCATTTGGTTGCTAATTTTCATAGTCAAAGTTGTGCCTTCGTTTGTGCTCCTGTTCGGCTTCTGGATCTTAGGTTTTCTCCTCGTTTTCTTTGTGTGCTTTCAGTAGGTGTTCATTTGAGGTGCTCAGGGGATAGAATTTTACATTGTGGGGGGTGCATTTTACTTTCTTTCATTTCATTCAGAAAGACCCTTCTACTTCCGTCTTCTTCTTCTTTCAATGTCGGACCCCTCTGTGGCCCGACTGACACCTCACAACTACCACACATGGAAGCCACACATGACCAGACTCCTCATGTCA
>MU224171.1:2842854-2867409 GCA_018584345.1 Thuja plicata | reverse complement strand
ATAACATGATGCTTTTTGGACTATGCAATGCAAACTAGAATACACTATTTTATTGAAGCAATGTAACAATATGCAACAAAGAGAAGAAATCAGAAAATATGTATGGTACACTAAGTCAGTGTTAGCTAAATTTCAGCAACAAAGTTTGAAATTTGGCGGACTTCAAAACATGGCTTAAAAACTTGTTTGAATTTGCCTCACATTGAGCAGGTCTAGGTCATAAGCTTATTTTAATAAAATCTATTTAGAAAATGATATTATCATTGTAGCCTACAAGCACATCTATGGATCAAACTAAGAGTTTCAAGAAGCAGAACAACAAAAGATGAATTTGGTTATCAAGAACCAAGAACAGAGGCTATCGAGCAATAGAGGTATTAATCAATCACATTAGGTGATACATTTATACATGTAATTTGCAATGGATATGTAATCAATAATTGTTAGATTGCATACACTCAGGTCAATGAGTATTTTTGTCTACATTTTAACAAGTGTAGCAAATAGAAGAAATCCTTTCAAGAAAGGTGGATTTAACAATCCTATTGTAAATCTCTTAACCGAGTGGACACTAAACAATGTTGCTAAATATCTTAATAGAGTAGACCTTAACCAGTCTCCACATAATACTCCTAACAGGTTAGATCATCAGAAGTGATCAAATTGTAAGCCTTAATTGGCCCCTTCTAATCTATAGATAGTGAATTTTTTGTGGGTGTCATCCCCACCTTAGTTTTTACCTTCTAACAGGACTTTTCTGCGTTATCATATCTTGTGTTATGAGTCAATTACTTTCATGAATTTTTCTATGAATGTTTACATGTTTGTTAAAGTTTAAGAATTGATATATCTTACACAAAGATAGTATAGAACAGATGGTTGGTTATACAATTGATTACACAATGAATAAAGGTTAAAAGAAATAAAAGTTATAGAGGTATTGATTCACCCCTCCCCTCTTAGTACACACTTCCCATTATTTCCAACAATTGGTATTAGAGCTAGATCTCTTATTTGGAAAGTTTAAAGACTTAAGAGAAAAGATCATACAATGGAGAAGTACAGGCTTGACAAGAGTATTGAGAATTAGAAGCTAGAAATTCATATCTTCTATGAGCAGTATAAAGAAGCTAGAATAAAGATGAGACAGTTGTTAGATGAAAGAAAGAATATGGAATCTCGTTGTAATGAAATAGACTACCATGAAGAAGAGATACCAGATCTATTTAAGTCTTCAGGATCTACTAAAAGAAAAGCATCAGACACATCAAAAGAAAGCATCACAAGCTTAAATGAAATCAATCAACATCTGACTGGACAAGTAAAATCTTTGCAAATTGGTCAAGAGACGCAGATGGTAAGAATGATTGATGTCATGAACAATGCTAGACAAGCTGAGCAAGAGATAACATTAGCTATTGATGATAGAAGGAAGATTACTGAAAAGCTACAAGGGAAAGAGTCAGAAATACAAAGACTTATAGAACATCATCATGAGATTATAAATCAAATTATTCTTATGAGTCAAGAGGCAAATATAATGAATACAAAACTCATTGAAAGAATAGTAGCTATCGGTGAGCTAAGGGAAGAAAATGAAAAGCTAAAATAAGAACTCAGAATTTAGCAAAAACATAATAAAATAATCAAGAGAGTTGAAGAAAGCAATAACAGGATGGATGATTTTCTTGACAGACAAAGGAGAGCCAATAACAACACCAAACTAGGCTATACCGAGAATGGAGAATCACCCAACCAAGCTGATCCAAAGAATGTCTATGCAAATCCAAGACCACGAAAGCTGACATGTAATCACTGTGGAAGACAAGGCCACACATCAAATATTTGTAGGAGAAAAATGAAAGGTATTCCCAAATCCACATCTTCATTCATAGGAATTTGTTATAAATGTAACAAGAAGGGAAATAAAGCATATGAATGTAAATATGAGATGAAACAACCTAAGAAGGAAACCTACATGGACAAATATTGTCCTACTTGCAAAATGCATGGGCACACAACTCTTGAATGTTGGAAGAAGAAAAAGCAAGCATGGAAGCCTAAAGGTCAAGAATCTTCCTATGAACCAAAAAGAGTCAGTAACCAATATGTATAGGATTACAACACATGGGAAAATTGTACAACATGTGGAATATTTGGTCACACAACTGCAAATTGTATGAGAAAATGGACAAGAAAGTCTAGAGGCTAGACTAACCCCGAAATGACATGTTTACACTGTCATAAAGTTGGTCATCTGAAGAAAGACTGTAGAGACCAAATGATAGAAACCAACACCTTTTCCAATGGAAACACCATTGAAGACATCAGGAAGATGAGAAACAAAATGTGGAGGAAAGCCACAACCACTGATGAAGCTAGACCGAGTAATGCAATTGGTGACACCTTATCCAATGGATCTGGTGACATCACCACCCCCACCTAAGCAGGACAAGTAAGTATGGAACTGCATTATACCAAGTTACATTTTGAATCAGTTCCATTATACATAGTTAATATACCAAATTAGCATGATAATAGATGCACTGTGGTATTACTAGTTATGATTCTGTGAAAAGAATTTCATCGGTCAATACATACCAAAATGCATTGGTATACATACAAAGCTAAGTTGCCTACACCTACCGAGAATCGTCGGTTAACACATAAAGGCTAAGTTGCTAGTGTAAGCCGAGATCTGTTGGTAATCATGTGAGTTGACAAAGTTGTCTTTGCCATACACCGAAATTCATCGGTGAACGAAACAAGTAAAATGACTGCCCCGAAGCATCGCGTTGTCACTGAAAGAGAAGTTAGTATTTCACCCAACGACTCCGTCTTCACACATCGAGGATTGGTTGAGCATTAATGACTCAACTTAGGGCAAAGTCTATAAATAGATGACAGAAGGGTTTCATTCTTCACCAAGCAATTAAAGTGAAGCAACAAGAGCGAAACCAGAGCACGAAGCAACAACATTGCAGAGAAACTCCAACTTGATTCACAACACTTCAAGAAGATCACTTACAACTACAGAGGTTAAAGTAAATACCAGCATAAATTGAGAACTTTGTTTATCATTTACGGGAAAGCCCTAATTTCATAAACAATGGCAACTACATCAAGAACCGCTAAGCTCAAGAGTGTTAAGAAGAACAAGATCAATCTTATCAAGAACTCAACCTGTGAGGAACCACATTATAAGATATTTCCAGAGGTTGCCTCACAACCTGAAAATGCTGGAGCATTCTCGAGAATACCAGCTAGGGTTTTGCTCGTTAAAGACGTGCGAGCATATGTTCACTGCAACATAGCAGAGATTGGAGACCTGGAAGTGGAACAAGCTTTCAAGAAGCTTTGTAACAATGATGGAACTATCAAGGATGAGCACAAGAACATCGAGGTAAAAGGGCTCACAAATGCCCTATGGTTCCCGAAAGAGTTTAAGACCGAATGGATTCGGTTAGTATTGAGCAGGATACATGACCAAGTTATGGTTGGATGAGCCAAAACTAATAACCATGGATGTAATTCACGCTATCACCAGATATCCAATAACTGATAAGGTAAAGGCATTGAAGCACCCGCCTAAAGCTGACATTGAGAAGAACACAAGAGCTAAATGTGATGGAAGAGGACTTAAGGTATCCACCATTACTGATGATGAACTAAAATTTGGAGCATGTGTCTTAGGATACAAGTTCTTTCAGTCTAGCAGGATGAACAACATTGCATCCAGAGTAGTGGATACAACATACAAGATTGTCAAGAAGGTAATTCAGTTGGATCTATCAGAACTTCTACGCAAGCAGTTAGAAGAGAACTTGAAGACAATAAGAAATGCAAAGTCAAATTCATGTAAGTTTGGTTCACTTATAATGTGCATATTATTCTATTTCCAAGAATATTTCCCATATATAGGAAATGTGCAATGGGACACAACAAAACCAGTGACCATACAGATTAGTGAATTCATAAAATCACTAGGAGATAACTTTGAGTCATTCATGGATGAATACTTTGCTAGATTCAAAGAAAGAATGCAAAAGAGAGTAAGGATCCCAGAACAATTAATTGAGAAGTTCAAAACTGGCATATGTTTTATGGTAGACACTGACTATACATACATCAAGCCAGTTGTACCAAGGATAGCATGGCTATCTCTGCTTGACTACGAGGTGAACATAGATCAAGCATCTAATGCAATTGAGGCATTAATAAATGATCCATTAGATAAAACACAACCTAAGTTTGGTACGTATGAAGAAGCCAAATAAAGGATGAAAACTGGCTTGGTTGTGAAGAAGATTGATAGGAAGAAAGACAAGATGGTCAAGAACTTAAAGAAAAGGATGTAGATAATAGAAGAAGAAACTAAACAGAAAGAAGAAACCAAGGGACAGTCACCCATCGGTGAAGCTGAGAAGGAGAGTGAATCATAGTCTACTGAGTCAGATACACCACTACCTCCACCAGCTAAGAAGCCAAGGACTACTGTTGTAACAAGGATACGGAGTCAAACAACCAAGGATGCAAGTCCTTCACCAATAAAGAAAGGTCAAGTGAAGACATATAAGAGAAAACCTCCAACCAAACAATCCAAAACACCAAAGAGGAGAAGGAAGCTAATCCTAAATAAGGAAGACATGGAGGACATAAAGCAGGATGAATCTGTCCAAACAAAAAAGACTAAGATTCTTGAAACCATTGATGAGATATGTGAGTCAATTGCAAAAAGAGGTGGCTTAACCGACACCAAGGTAAGAAAGTGGCTAACAGTAGAGTCTGATCATCAGAACAAGATTGAGGAAACACTGATAAAAGCAATGATAAACTTCAAATATGTACCAGTACAATTTGATGATAAAATGCCAAAAGCACTACATGAAATATTATCTGCCAGATGGACTTATGCATTAAAGAATGAAAAGGAGATAAGGGAAAGAGTCCTAGTTTCTCTTATGCCTCCCGAATAAAAAATGGAAGAAATCCAGGAGATGATGGAGAAACATACAAAGGAGTTCTTACCAAAGATGAGAGATTACAAAGTTCTACAGGGCAAGCTTATAGAGCTCGAGAAGGATAGTAACAATATATGGAGTAAAATACTCAATAGACCTACTGAGGAAGCAAGCCCCAAGAGAAAATTACCTCTCACAAATGAGCCACACAATGATGACTCTCTGGCTAAACCTAGCCCAGAGCATATATTGATAAATGACAGAGGATGTCACAACAGTAGAATCGGATTGGACAAAGAAGAATTGAACATAATAGGCAACAAGGATATGGATGTTGCGGATGAATCATGGCCGGACAATACTATGGACAATATTGTTATTGACATCACCGATGATCCAACAAGTGAGGTAAATAAAGATGAAGATATTGCTATTACATCTGATCAACCTAAGGATCAAGATACATCAATTGTTGTTGCATGGGTACACATACCAGGCCAAATGCCATTATTGATTCAAGAAATCAATATAATCTCACAAAAGGAGAAGTCCCCCAAGCCAAAAGCAAGCATACCTAAGGATATAGGAGAAGGAGAGAAGAATGATACAACTAATGAATAGGTAGTCATCGGTGCAAAACAAAAAGATGGTGACCAAAATGTTACAAATATAGATCATACACAACAAATAGATGGAGACCAAATAGAAACATATGCACAAGTGAAAGATGCAGATGAAGTGCAAAAAGAGAAAGATGATAAAGATAAGACATTTGATACCACGCCGAAGGACACCAAAGGCGAAGCTGCAGATACACTAAAGGTTGATAAGGAGACATCCTTAGACAACTGACATGCAAATACTGAGTAGAAAGAAAAAGGTACAACACCACAAAAGCCATCTAGTAGCACATCAAACCAAGCAGAGAAGTTGGCTTTGGTTTTACATGCAGGTGCATAAAAAAAAAAAGAAGAAGAACAAGTTGGAAGTCACACTTGATGAGATAATAGAAATACCGAAATGTGACCCAACTACATTAGATTTTGAATCACTCCAAGAATATGGAGAAACCTATCAAAGGAAATCTTTGCAAGAGAAGCTTAAGAAGTAGCACCGAGATTCATTGTTACTGGAGAAGACAAGGGACATCTTAAGCCAGATAGTTCCCAACATAGATGTTGATCACAATTCCCTCATTCTAGATCAACTTGTCATACTCACCGAAGCCATCAAAACATAGAATGTAAATGCAAAAAAGGCAATTGAGGAGCGAGAAGAACAAAAGTTTCAATACAAATTGACAGAAAAGATTAGCCAAGAAGTGGCATAAAATAAAGTAAAGCTTTTAGATTTATCAAATGAATTAGATCCAATCATTACTGAAGTTGTTTCCTTGGTATAAAAGCTATGCACTTTAGAGAAATTTACAAAGGATAACAATGACAAGATAGAAAAGATCGATTTCGATCTTAATGCAAGTGCACAAAGTCTAACCACTGATGGAAATGCAATCAAATTGTATTATGAAAAAATCATTGAGATCAAATGGTTAAGACAAGAACTTTGGGAAGCAGAGTCACACATCAGAGAGGAGGTTACTGAGATATACTCTCTACTTTTACCGAACCTCACACTTCTGCAACAACACCTAAGTTCAGCAAGGCAACTTATTGCCACCCCTGAGATGTCTATAGCAGACAACGTCTACGATATGAATGCACGGATCACATTAGAGGATATGTCTCTTGAGAATATCAAAGAGAAATGGGAGAAGATGATGGAGGAAATTAAGACCTCACACTCTCATATTTTTGATAAGCTATAGGTATACACCTTTTCCCTTATTATTGAAAAAGGGGGAAAGTGATAAGGATAATATGTACAAAAAGAAATAAAAAGGGAAAAGGAAAATATAGCACAAAGGAAAAAGGAAGAGATAGTATAAAGACAAGTGTACATACACATATACTATAATATACCGACATATGCATAGGGGGAGTCATGAAATGACTAAGTAATATACAAGGTGTCCATACTATAAACTTAGTTAGTATTCTGCACATATCAGTTTTTTATACTAATGTCAAAGGGGGATATTGATAACATAAAATTTTTCCATTAGTATGAAAAGAGAAAATAGTTGTAATGAACCATCAGTTACACTACACCGAAAGTCAAGATTTCAGTTCAGACTAAAAATGCTAAGCAAGGTGAAACCCGATGACACAGTTTTGCAGTGTACACCGACAATGCAACCCGAACATGATAAAGTGGAACCCGACAGGAGTAAACCAACAGTGGAACCCGACGAGCAGATATAGTGCAAACCAAGAGAATAGACAAGAGAGGAACCCGACAGACAGTTCAACAAAGGAACACCAAAAGACAATCAAACTAATTTAAGAGAAAACTGAGCATCAAACATCGAAAGTCCGTTATATCCCGATAAAAGTGGATATGACTTCCACGTCAGATAAAACAACTATATTCCATTTATAGAGTTTTGATTTATTTTAAATCCATTTCTTGAGGAACAAGAAACATTATTGTAATTTTTTTAATCAGTATAACTGATTAATAACATGTAGACTAGGAGACCAAGGTCAAGTTGTAAACATTTGATCATAGAGTTAAGTTGTAATACGTGAAACTACTGTAAAGGATAAAATGAATGAATTGAAGGTAGTGGTGTTCATTTAACATAAAATCCCTTACATTTAAATATGTTGTGTTTATTATTGTGATGGGGGTAAATAAGATGCTCTCCTTCTATCCTTGGATATGCAAATTGAAGATGCAAGTTGATTAACCCAAAAGAAAGGATCAATGCATAAATGAATCAATCATTTAGAAACAAGAATAAGGAAGGAAGATCTTAAGTACCCGGGTTTGATTGATTTGATTAATTTGAATGTACAATAGATTTAGATAGATTGAAAACCTTAATTAAATTAAATAGGATAAATGCACTAACCTTGAAATATTACAGATCAAAGAATGTTATTTTCTGAAGCCTGTGTTGAGTTTTTGGAAAATCCGAGACTAGATCTGGAATAGAAACGCAGAGACGAACAAAACACAAAAATATTTTTCCATTATGAGACAGTTCTGATTTGCACCCTCAAGTCAATATCGCCATTTTCCAATATTTCTGATTGTGCCCTAGGTCACAATCGACCTAAAAAGTCTCAGACTGAAATTCTATTTTTGGATCCCGGAAGTTTGCCGAAAAGGGTATTTGAATCTTCGTCCTGATCTGTTGTTCCAAACCTGTACCTACAAGAAAAAGGGTTTGTTTTTTGGGGAATGGGTTTGCCTTAATCAAACCCTAATTTAGGAATTAACCTTGAAATTAATAATTGAAATAAAGAATGCTTGCAAGTAGTAGAAGTAAATCTAATAATGAAACTATGATATTCAAATAGATATGCAATTGTATTTCAAATGTAAGTAAGTATATGAATATGAAAGATTGGACTCAATTAGAAACCATAAACCTCCATGATTGTATGCTTGGAGTCCACCTTGAAGGGAGAATGAATGAGTCTTGAAGATTCACAAAGGATCTTGAAGGAAGATCACACCACCATGATGGCTAGATCTAGGGTTTGAATGATGAATCTTGAATGTTTGAACCAAATCCCTTCAAAGGCTTGAAAACTTGAATCCTTGATCTTCAATGGAGAAATTGAATGCTTGAGAGGAAGACTTGAACAATGGATTCTTGAAATTTTTTCTTGATGAATTATTTCTTGATTTCACCTTGGTTGATAGTTATTGCTTAGAAAAATGCTTAGAGAAAATGAGAGAGAAAGGCTTCCTTTTATATGAAACTAGGGCACAATCATCTAGAGAGACCAACATAGGAGAATTAAATTCCAATTAAACCCATTCCCCTAGAAGAGGACCTATATTAAATATAATTTAAGATTTGCCGCTTCGAAACCCAAAACAGCCGACCCGGAAGCAGGAAATGAATTTTTGATGACCTCCGGCAGTCGACTGGTTTCCAGATTTGGAAGGGGGACCCAGGTCAAGGTTGAGGTCATTCTTGACCTAGGTCAAGGTTGAGGTTGACCTTGACCCATGGGGCAAGACCCCTGGAAAATATGCCAGATGGGAAGGGAGGTGCCTGGAGAGGCCCAATCAGGGTCCTAAACAGACACATAAGTAAGAGAGGATGCAAAAATGAGGGGACAATATGATGGTGGTAAAAAACATCCCCCAAGGAGGGATAAACATTCTTAACATGGAAGTGATTCCATTTTAAGATGATACATTAAGCCCCCACTTTAGCGGAAGTATGGAAATCGAACATGCTTTCGGTAAAGTTAGAAGAAAGACTCTGGTGGATCGCAACGAGGTAGAACATCACTAAGTCAAGGACATAACTCCTTAGAAAAAGGATTCTAACTCAACATACATGCATAAATATATGAAAAATAAAGATCAATAAATCATAGAAACATACATGATTACATAAGAAAGACAAGAGCAACACTATAGATAACATAGCTTCATGATCTAATCCCACTAGCATGAAAGCGAAAGAGAGAAAAGAGAAAGTGATTACCTCGCCTAGTAAGATGCCCACCTTACCATTAATCACCAAAGAGGGAGATCCCAATAAGTTCACCCATAAAATGTGGTTTGTAATTGTAATGTGTCTTGTGATAGCTTTTGAAATATCCATAGATCCACATTCTTGTATCACTATGGAAAATGTAAAATGTGTGTCTTTTCAGGATTTAGCAACTTATGTGCATTACCTTCCAAGGATTTAGCATATTTTAAAATTTAAAATGTGTATCTCTTCAGGATTTAGCAACTTATGTGCGTTACCTTCCAAGGATTTAGCAAAAATAAAAATAAAAATGTGTCTCTTTAGGATTTAGCAACTTATGTGCGTTACCTTCCGAGGATTTAACATGTTGAAAATTTAAATTAATATAAAATATAGTACAAGGGAGACCCTATATATGCCCCCCTCCTTATCATGACTACCCACTAGGCAGGACAAGGAAGAGAAAAAGAGGATACCTACTTCACAAAGTAAGGAGATATCCAACTTAACAACGATATACACTATATCCTTAGCAAAGAGTATTGACCCTTACTTCTAAGAACATAGATAATCATGAAATGGATATGTCGCATATGGAAAAGGATCCTCAAAGAGGAAAATATCTTATCATCAAGACCCCCACCATAGAGGAGTGCTTAGGATAAAATACCATCTTCAAAAGAAAAAGGGAACAAAGATTCAATCATCTAGCCCCCTGCAATGAAGAGGAAGAGGAATCTCAGAATGAAGGAGTCAAAATCTAACGCAAAGCAAAGGCAAGAGTTTATCAAAAGCATAGTTTTCAAAATAAAGAAGAGGTGATGACCTAGGACAATAACCTCTCATATAAGAGGGTATCCATAGTAAAAAAAATACATCTTTATAAGGCAATAATGTTATATGATAAACAAATGCCACTAAGCTAAGGAAAGTAAATCCTTAGATAGAGGAAGAAGGAAAATAATACCTTGCCCCCAGTGATGAAAGAAAGGGATATATAAAATTATATCAAGAGCTATTGTAACAAAGAGATATATTTACAAAACAAATGTCCTAGAAAAGATATCATGAAAAAATTTATAAGGATAGAATATAGAAAGAATAACCAATTAAACTCAAAATAAAATATATGCTAAGAGAAAAATGGATCCTAGAAGACTAGAATAAAATACCTCTTGCCCCCCAGTGAAGAGATAAGAGGAAAAACATGGTCTAACTTATAGAAGAACGAGGGGAATGCCCTATATCAAAATTATGAAGAAATTGTAATACTGCACTGGAATGAGAAATAATTCCCAAAGCAGGTCTTTCTCTAACATATAGCTTGAAATGCACACAATCAGCAAGTAAATTTTTATTACTATAATGAAAAGGACATTTATATTTAGAGAGAGCATTTTTCGGAATAGGTTTAAAGATTTCTTTCTTAGAATTCATTAATTGGACATACACTTTCTTAGCCACATCTTGAGGAGTATCAGGGTGATCTAAAAAAGGTGTGGGAAGAAGAACATGAAGAGGAGGACGAAGGTTAAGGTCAAACACCCTGGTTGGAGGAGCTGGACAACCTATACCATGAATATATTGTTTAGGAGATGAATGAACCAGGTTTTTAATTCCTTGTTCATTGATACCAAGCCCTAAGCCTTTATAGCCTTGTTTATCCACCATAGTATATCTGGTAGTGTACCTATCTTGCAAAGCTTCGATAGGAGGAGATTGATTATGGTGCTTATGAGAAAATGTTGTGTATGGTGGAATGATAGGATTAGAAGAGGTTTCCTTGGTTTTCCCTTTAACATCATCATGGTTTGGATAGGGAGGTGTAGGTAATTGAAAGAATTCTCGAACATCATTATCATGAATCCTAGCTTGAGCCCCATCATAAATGTGGGAAGAACTAGGGATTGAAGATGGAGAAATAGAAATAGGAATATTTGGAATTGCATTAGGATTGATAAGATTAGGGTTAGGAATATTAGGAGCTAGATTAGGCATGATAGGAGTATAAATATTAGGAGGTGAGTTATCATCTACCCAATTCTTCACATAATCCAAAAGAGTAATAAGTCCACTACACAAATCCTTAATGAAAGTTTTGAAATTAGGAAGACTAGTATTAGTTAATATCAAAATAGCATAAGCAAGTGAAACATGAAGATTAACAAACATAATGAAATGAATGATACTCTCATATACATCATAACTACTATAGAGAGATGCTAAAAGAAGCATAATGAGAAAACGACCATCCCCCAAAGCATCACGAAGATCTTCATAATGAATGCAATGCAAGAAGTGTTTTTATATGTTGATGTTTATGTAGATTTTTTTTTTGGATTTTTTAAATGCAAGAGTATAAAACTAATTGAATATGCAAGATCTAGTCTCTAATAAAAAGAGGCAAAGCATCTAACACCAAAAAGAAAGAGTTGTCTATCACGGGTTCACCAAAATGTAAAGGATAAAATGAATGAATTGAAGGTAGTGGTGTTCATTTAACATAAAATCCCTTACATTTAAATATGTTGTGTTTATTATTGTGATGGGGGTAAATAAGATGCTCTCCTTCTATCCTTGGATATGCAAATGAAAGATCTAAGTTGATTAACCCAAAAGAAAGGATCAATGCATAAATGAAGCAATCATTTAGAAACAAGAATAAGGAAGGAAGATCTTAAGTACCCGGGTTTGATTGATTTGATTAATTTGAATATAGAATATATTTAGATAGATTGAAAACCTTAATTGAATTAAATAGGATAAATGCACTAACCTTTAAATATTGTAGATCAAAGAATGTTGTTTTCTAAAGCCTGTGTTGAGCATCTGGAAAATCTGAGACTAGATCTGGAATAGAAACGCAGAGACGGACAAAACCCATAAATCTTTTTCCATTATGAGATAGTTCCAATTTGCACCCTCAAGTCAATGTCACTATTTTCTAGTATATCCGATTGCGCCCTAGGTCACAATCGACCTAAAAAGTCTCAGATTGAAATTCTATTTTTGGATCCCAGAAGTTTGCCGAAAAGGGTATCTGAATCTCCGTCCTAATCTGTTGTTCCAAACCTATACCTGCAAGAAAAAGGGTTTGTTTGTTGGGGGGAGGGGTTTGCCTTAGTCAAACCCCGATTTAGGAATTAACCTTGAAATCAATAATTGAAATAAAGAATTCTTGCAAGTAGTAGAAGTAAATCTAATAATGAAACTATGATATTCAAATAGATATGCAATTGTATTTTGAATGTAAGTAAGTATATGAATATGAAAGATTGGGCTCAATTAGAAACCATAAAACTCCATGATTGTATGCTTGGAATCCACCTTGAAGGGAGAATGAATGAATCTTGAAGATGCACAAAGGATCTTGAAGGAGGATCACACCACCATGATGGCTAGATCTAGGATTTGAATGATGTATCTTGAATGTTTGAACCAAATCCCTTCAAAGGATTGAAAAATTGAATCCTTGATCTTCAATGGAGAACTTGAATGCTTGAGAGGAAGACTTGAACAATGGATTCTTTAACTTTTTTCTTGATTTCACCTTGGTTGATAGTTATTGTTTAGAAAAATGCTTAGAGAAAATGAGAGAGAAAGGCTTCCTTTTATATGAAACTAGGGCACAATCATCTAGAGAGGCCAAAATAGGAGAATTAAATTGTAATTAAACCCGTGCCCCTAAAAGAGGACCTATATTAAATATAATTTAAGATTTTCCACTTCGGAACCCAAAACAGCCGACCCAAAAGAGGGAAATGAATTTTTGATGACCTTCGGCAGTCAACTGGTTTCCAAATTTAGAAGGGGGACCCAGGTCAAGGTTGAGGTCATCCTTGACCTAGGTCAAGGTCAAGGTAGACCTTGACCCAAGGGTTAGGACTCCTGGAAAATATGCCAGATGGGAAGGGAGGTGCCCGGAGAGGCCCAACCAGGGTCCTAAACAGACACTGAAGTAAGAGAGGATGCAGAAATGAGGGGACATTATGATGGTGGTAAAAAAAATCCCCCAAGGAGGGATAAACTACATTAGGTCAATCTATATTATAAATAGATGTTGTAATCATTCATTTGACAAGGATGAGAGGATAATTATAGCCTACGAACACATCTATGGATCAGGAGAGTTTTAAGAAGGAGAACAACAAAAGATGAATTTGGTTATCAATAACCAAGAACAGAGGCTACCGAGCAACAAAGGTATTAATCAATCACATTAGGTGATACATTTATACATGTGATTTGTAATGGATCTGTAATCAACAATTGTTAGATTGCATACACTCAGGTCAATGAGTATTTTTGTCTACATTATAACAAGTGTAGCAAATAGAAGAAATCCTTTCAAGAAAGGTGGATTTAATAATCCTATTGTAAATCTCTTGACCGAGTGCACACTAAACAATGTTGCTAAAGATCTTAATATAGTAGACCTTAACCAGTCTCCACATAATACTCCTAACAGGGTAGATCATCAGAAGTGATCAAATTGTAAGCCTTAACCGACCCCTTCCAATCTAAAGATAGTGAAGTTTTTGTGGGTGCCATCCCCACCACAGTTTTAACCTTCTAACAGGGCTTTTCTACATTACCATATCTTGTGTTATGAGTCAATTACTTTCATGAATGTTTACATGTTTGTTAAAGTTTAAGAATTGATATATCTTACACAAAGATAATATAGAATAGATGGTTGGTTATACAACTGATTACATGATGGATAAAGGTTAAATGAGATAAAAAAATTTAGAGGTATTGATTCACCCTCCCCTCTCAGTACACACTTACCATTATTTCCAACACTGGGCACCAATGTCTAACAAAAAATGGCCTATCTTGAATATGTTAAGGGTCAAAATTTGTTGAGGGGAAAACATTATCCATGTTGGCCCACTTTTGATTTATCACACGTTTCATAGAGGTTGACTATAAAAGGATGCCTCCCTCTACTCATTTAACACACATAACACACAACAAGGAATTCATCTCTCATCAAACATTGAGCAAGTGTTTCAGTAATTTCTATGGCAGCAAAGGATTAAAGTAGTGAAGATGACATCCATGACAAATTTCATATGTTTCCTCCATGAGTGAAGACATTCATGATCTCCCTTCTTAGTATCCTCTACCTCTCATGAAGGCTTCATGACAAGGAGAATTCATTTAAGAAGGTATATCATTGTGATTCAACATTATGTGCATGAGATTTGAGGTTTATTTAAGACATTATTATTGTAGGGAAGATTGAATTATCTTAGGTCTTGATTAAGGAAAGTGCCCTATACAACACAAAACATAATTTTATAGATCTAGGAGTGAAGTGTTGCAGATCTAGAGAAGGTGGACTAAGACAAGAAAAATTAGATCCTATAAAAGTTATTGGGACACTGTCAACAATTCACGTAGTTTAGGGTTAGCAAATTAGCCCAACACATTTTTGGAGATTTTTTAGAGGAAGCGTCATACTGACATCCTTGTTCTATATTTATAGATGATATCATTTTTGGACATGACAAGGACAATGACAAAGTGGGTAAAAGTACAAAGTTGTGTCACACTTTTATAAAGGAAATGACCAACGTTGTTTCAACTTTTTAAATTGAATCACAAGTAAGTGATAAATATGGTTTGAATTTGAAATCATATAAACTAATAAAATGTATATTTTTTAGTGTATTTTATATTTTCAATATTTAAAATTTTACTTGAATATAGTTTTTTATAAAATATTGTTGATAAAATATTAAATTAAAGTTACATGGAGCGTCACTCTCTATATAATACATTTTATCTTTTTATCTTTGACTTTTTGTGTGTATTGATAACTTGGAACTTGAGCGCATGCATATAGTTTTCATATTTTTATAATTATGTTTTTAAATAAATTGTAAAACTTGCATGCACTAAAATATAACTCTATGTATTTGGCATCACCTTTTGTCTTGATTATTTATCCAAAATAGAGAATACTTATATCATCTTGGCATAGATTATTTTCTCTACTACATCATATTTTTTTCAATATTTTGAAATAAATTTTAGTATTTTTCCTTGCAATATAATTAACCTTGTATTTTAGCGATAATGACTTACTTTCAATAAAAATAAAATTTAAAATATAAAAAATAATTAAAATATTAAAAGATGTATATTTTAGAAAACTTCACCTATAGATCTACTAAAGGGTAATTTTTATATTTAAAAAAATAAAATTAATAAGAGTGATAGTTGTTGAAACATTGAGTTTTACAAATAATTCTATTTTATTAGTAATTTGACCCAGGGTGCTATAAAATTTGTATTTAGTAGATACTTCCAATTTGAAAAGTTGTGGCCCATATCTAACTTAGGTAGAAAGAATCTAGCTAGAGCATAGCTTTGACCAAATTTAAATTTTAAGTCAAAAATACTTAAATTCATTTGTGTTGATAAGTTGGTGTGGAGAAGGGAATTTTCCACCCTTAAGGATTGATAAAATCTCAAGGAGCAAATTGGCCCTTGCGCCACCTCACTAAACTACTGCTCTGGTGAGCTAGGTTGGTCAATTAATTAAACCAAGATTAAGATTCAAGTGAGCACAAGATAAAGAAAAATAGAAATAACTTTATAATATGATTGATAAAAATGTTTTGATTATTAGAAATGAAAGAGCAAGTCATCAAGATCATCTGATAGGCTTTGCGAGCCTTCTAACTAGGATGCTTGCGCAAGTTAAAGACTACAATGTGGATTCAGGGTGCAAGCACAACATGCAAGCGTCCTGTACATACATGGTACATAAGCCATACTAGAAAGTACAGGGTGATGTAATTTCTTAAACATAACATAACTATGCAGAATTAGTAAACAAGAAAATACTAACTAACTAGAAATAAAATGGTGAAATGATAAGGGAAAGGAAGAAGATCTTTCAATCTCCTAATGAAGAAGACTTCTGATATGTTGCTCCAGTTTTCTCCTCATACCTTCACACACAGTGACAAGAAAAATGTTGGGGCTATTGGTTTAGAGGCATGTCAAAGTTAGACCCTCATTTTGGTGTTTCTACCTCCATAGATAACCAATATATGATAGATATGATATATAAACTGATAAATGATAGCGATAAGATAGAAGATGTTAAAGAACTATGATATGCCAAGTTGAATAAAGTAAATGGATGGAGAAACACTCTCCTTTGATACCAATAAGTCGAAGCTTGATAGAATGAAGGTGAGAACAAGATGGTAGGTGGTGGAGAATGTTGGAGCAACGTGAGATGATCAACAAGTTGTAAAACTATCCAACAATGGAGGAAAGTTGAAAATATATTCGAAGAGTGTTCAAGAATATCTAAGAGATACAAAGAATAACCAAGAGAGGGAAAATGATGAAAAAAATGATTTTAAACATGGTTGGTGAATTAATGACATCGATGGGTTGTGTAAGGAGTCGTTACACTACCAAAGATAGTAGGTGTCACGTATCAATGGCTAGCTATGGGTCTAAAAATTCATGGGATAAATGTGCATCATGCCCAAATGTCTCTACAATGTGCATGAGTCCTAGGCCAAACAAATTTTGTAGTCAAGAGTTCAAACAATAGAGATGACAAGGTAAGTGGGATGATATGGAGGCTTAGGTGGAATTTTGATTTTTGGCCAAAGTGGAGGCATTATTTGATTAAGAATTACACAGGGTGTAATTTATAATATTATATTTTTATTTGACTTTAGCAATCATATAGTAGTGTAATGTGAACTAAAGTAGAGAGACAAATCTTACCTGAGAAGGAGAAGCAAAGTCTTTCATCTGTATGGATTTGCCTCCAAGGAAAAGACCTAAATCTCCGTGAGATCACGTCATAACATATAAGTTGTAGATAAACATGCTAGATAAAAGAGATATGACGATAATCAGATACAAATGACAATCAGATACAAATCGTAATATATTGATCACTAATGTTATACCAATATGGGTAGGAAATTATGTTATGCTAGATAGCCATAGGATAGGGTATTTTTGGCTGCATCAATACAACTACCAAAGGCTAGATAGTCGTATGATAGGACAACTTTAGATCATATCGATATAAGTAGCAAGGGCTAGATAGTCATATAATAGGGTGAGAGATTTTGATAGAAATTGTATGAGTAGAAATGCTAGATGGTTGTACAATAGGGTGAAATATTTTGATAGGTGGATCAAGGCCCCCATGATGACATATATAATAAATAGTGGACTGGCCCCACAAAGGCAAATATAATAGAATAATTTTCTTAACATTTTAAAAAATGCAAATGATATAAATATAAAAACCCCCCTTAGAATGAAACATGTTACACAAAGGGGAACGCGTTGCATTCTAAGGAGATAAAAGATATTGTGACATGTCAATGTAACTAGATGTTTCCATGGAATGTCACCCCACAATAGGTGACACGATATGTCCACAACATCAAAGAAAGCAATTAGAGATGGGGGAATTTGATTATTCAACATTAGAACCCATAGTAGTGAAAATATTTTTAATATATGAATGCATATGGGTGTCTCATCACAATGCTGAATTTTTTGGATCTAGAAAAGGGAACATGAATACGAAGATAAAATAAAAGTTTGGGTCAACATGGAATAAGGCCTAAATTCCCCCAACACTTTGCATGATCCTCACATATCAAAAATCAAGACAAATAGATAGATGAATATGATAAAAAAATAGATGCCTATGACATATAACCCTCTCTTTCCATGTACCAATAGAGTAACGCATGTCATGTAGAGGGGAACAACATTAAAAGATAAGCACGAGGGAAACAAACAAGCATGCTCTAATATATGAATGAAGTAGTAGGAACTACCTTAGACATCCTCCTCTAACTGATTATCATCCTCCCAACCTTAATCATATAGGGAGGGAGGGTGATACTGGAGAGGAATGATTGCTAAGGTAGCCCCACACGCCTCTTAATAGTGAGAGCCAATGATAAAATCACCTTGACATTATCATCTAAAATATCCACTGAGGCAAGTGTGAGGGATCATGTAAAGATCACCATCAACATTAAAATATCCTTAGGAGAGTCGAACATGCATACCTTGTAACACACAGATGACTCAACCTAAAAAAGGAATAAAGGAGAAACATCGTTGACCTTTTTAAAATGGGTGGTAAACAATTTAGGAGAAATTTGAGCCTTCTCCATAATAAGCATGAAGTATATTTTTGGCAAAAAAACTTAGGTTTAAGGCCCTATTCAAATTTTCTCTTAAAGTATGACAAAGATACCCTTTGATCCATTGTAGCATGCCTAAAAACCCCGAGAAAGCCAAGATGACAATCGACAAAAGGTGTGGGTAGGGTAGACATGATTACACTAGACACCACCTATGTATGAAACATATTGATGAGTTTAGGGAGCAAAGGGATATCAAGGAGTGTGGTGATGAGTAAGTTTTCTTGGGATGGAGAGATACGAACCTAGATTTGCTTAGTGTGAGGATTAATTATCACCCCCGAAGCAACAAGAAGTGAAATTAAAGACGTGGCTAGACAAAGTACAGATGCAACATGCGTGGATGTAGGAGTAGATGATGTGAGCACAAGAACTAATGATTTATTCTTTGTCTTTGTGAAAACCTCACAATCCAAGGTCATATCCCATTGACAACACTTACATTCGTGCACAAGTTCATTCTGACAAGGGTGGGGACCAAGTTGGGAAGCATGCAAAGGCTCTGTAACATACTACACCATCGAGGAGACCATCAATATTATGACTTATAGAGAAGAGATACCAATAAAGGAGGTGGTTCTATTGATGAGGCTAATCAGACTTAGCTAAGGGTGCCCTTCCTCTTTAAACTCTAGGAGTGGTCACAGGAACTGGGAGCACCCTAAAAGGCTAGTAGGTAGGTGTCAAGGAGATGGATGATCCTGCACTGACCTATTTCCCTTACCATAGGTGATAGGGAAAGGGATATTGACAAGGATAGTCAGCTTGAACTAAGGACGAACCTTAAACTTTCACAACATCAATTCCTTTCCCTTGTTTTCTTTAGGCACAATCACAAGAATATAGGACAACATTAAAGGTCATGAAGTTCTTAATGAATGCAGAGGCTTCCCCTAAGAAATATTCTTTCCTTTAGCCCCTAATGAAGAGGGAACAAACGGTGAAGCACATAAAAAAATAGGGTGGGAAAAAATGAGAGGGCATATAGGTGCTATATATTTATATGAAAGTTTTTTGGTCTTATATTTGTTATAAGTCTTGAATAGTAGATTATGTTGTGGAAGTAGGGGCCCTACCAGAGTAGGCCATAAATAATCTAACAAAAATCCTCCACAGGATACTAGGGGTTGATATCTAGTGTCCTAGATTGTGTGCATGATATTCTCATAGGATAACTTGAGGCACTTATGAACCATTAAGGGGACTACCCCCATAGAGATCAACTAGAGGATACCTAGCTTTACCTGAAAGAGGTCTAGCTCATGGATAATGAGAAAAGTCATAGAGACAACCTTGGGCAATACAAGGACCATCGAGGTAGTAGAACCCAAAGGGGGAGGGATAGACCATTATGAGTGTGGATGATTTCAAGACACTATCATATCACACATGGTGCAACTCACTGATGAAGAGTACCTCCTACATGATGACATCTACTTTACATGCATGATCAACCATCACATCACTTACAATGTTTCCATTGATTCGTGCAGGGATGTATGAGGAAGAAGGATCTATGTAGTAGGGGTTTTCTAGAGGTGTAAATGATATGTCCATGCTATGTGTCCTCTATTTAGAGAGAGAGATAATAGTGATGATTACTATATTGAAAAATGGACTATAACTAGAAGGAGGGGGAGAAGATGATGATGCAAAGATGTAGTTTACAAAATGTTGTGGGAAATGATTAGTGTAAATTTAAAGTTCACTATTCATCTTGTCCATCAACTTGCTAGCTTTTTTGCTTTCTTCCATTAACTTGAATGACATTGTTGTCTATGTGGTCTTGGATGAGAGCTTGAAGACGTATATAGTGGCTGGTATCATGAACGAGCACACAATGAAATTGGCTATACTCCAAACCATCGTACCAATGAGGGTATAGGATACTCACATATGGATAGTTAACTTGGTGAAGGCTCGATTCTGTTGAGGTTCCAAAGAGAAGTAATTTATTTTAGTGGTTTTAGGAAGTGTAGTCATATTGGACACAATTTTATTTTTCTAGGACCTGCCCAAGGAAGATGCACCTTCATAGGAAATTGAAGAATATTCTCCAAACTGAGGCATGGTGCATTAATAATTTATTAAGGCACTGTAGAGATTGGTAAAGTTGAGGTATCGATTCAAGAAAATTTTCTCCCTCAATGCCAACTGTAAGTTTTCAATGAACATTCTTTGAATGATTCTATTTGGTAGGGCATAAGGAAATTTCATGGATATGGAGTGGTACCTTGAGATGGAGTTGGTCACCTTCTCATTCAATTTTTTCTTAAAATGAATAAGATTGACAATAGTAAATGTGTTCTTGATGTTCTATCAGAGTCATATGATAAAACTATCCATTAATTAGTTGAATATCTAAATTGAATAATGCAGAAGAGAGATATACCATTCCATCATAGTTCCTTTAAGAGTCTAGGAGAATGACTTGAGAAAAAACTTAATATAGGTTATGATAGTTGAAACATAAACTGAGAAAGGAGTTAATGTGAAGATGAATATTTGCATCACAATTATACTTGTCAAACTTCAAGGGCTCAACCCCTTATAGTAGTGGTGTTATGAACTTGCATAGAGATTGGACTGCAGTAATAATATGGCGAAAGAGAGATTTGATTAGTCATAGTGGAGAGATTGGAAAGTTATTATTGCAATTACCCCATATTTTGTAATATCACATTAAGAACAAGATTATGAGGTGAGGGAAGTAGAGGTGGATTACTTGTGCTACTAGGGGGAGTAGAGAATCCACTGGTGGAAACACTAGGGCCATTTCTAGTATTAGTACCAGGATTTTGCACATTGCACCCTAGAGGAATATTGCCCATAGTAACACTAGGTCCTATGTTTATAGATAGAGGGTCAATGTTAGGAGTCAAATACACCATGTGCATGGACACCCCAGACATAGTTATATCAATACCAATCAGTGAACCAGTGACATCAGACTGAGTGTTCTGGTTAGGCATAGCGATAGATATGTGAGTTCCCATGATCCAACCTAGCATCATTAGCACTTCAAGGCCCTTCCTATATGAGATTATAATTTCCTTAGGTTTCCAATGATAGATTCAACCTTAGAGTGGACATTGTCCTTTCTGAGAAAGTGTTCAAAGTCTTTCAAATTTTCCTTGAGAGATTGAATCTGCTCAAATTGGATAGTAAGGGAAAATTCATGGTTTACTATGTGAGGAGAATCAGAAGGAGATCAAGTTGGAGTTGTATTTTTAAATGTGAGTTTAGGGGAAATATTAATTCCCAATGTTATACCAATAATTAGGATCCACATCTTTGGTAAAAGATGGGCTTGGTCTAGTAGGAATATGCCAGTCAGGAGGAATGTTTAATCTTAAAGATGTGCTTACAACAATTCCTGAAGTGGTATGGGTTGTGAAGCTCACAAAAAGATCCTCACAACATTCCAACGATCACTTGGAGGGAACCAAAGATGAACTTGTGCTTCATGTTAGGTTCACCAAAATGTGGAGAAGGGAATTCATCACTCTTAAGGATTGATGAAATCTCGAGGAGCGAATCGACCCTTATGCCACCTCAGTAAACTAGTGCTTTGGTGAGCTAGGATTATCAATTAATTAAGCTAATCTTAAGATTCAAATAAACATGATATAAAGAAAAACAAAAATAATTGTACATTATGAATTGATAAATACGTTTTAGTTACAGGAAATGAAAGAGCAAGTCGCCGAGACTAGCTGACAAGCTCTGTGAGCTTGCTATCTATGACACTCACACACATTAAGGACAACAATGTAGATTTAGGGTTATATCATGATGCATGTGCCTCCTATGTGAACAAGGTACAAAAGTCACACCAAAAAGTATAATGGCAGTGTAATTACTTAAACAAAACACAAACTATTCTAAAATAGTAAACAAGAAAATACAAACTACCTAGAAATAAGATGGTAAAATAATAAGGGAAAGGGAGAAGATATTACAACCTCCCAATGAATAATACTCCTAATATGCCACCCCAATCTCCTCCTCAAACCTATACACATGATGACAAGAAAAATGTTGGGTTTGTTGGATTAGAGGCTTGTCGAAGTTAAACCCCCCGTTTTGGTGTTTCCACCTCCACAAATAGCCAAGATACGATAGATAAATCAATCAACAATAAATGATAGTAATAAGATAGAATATGATAAATAACTATGATATTTCAAATTAAATAAACTAAATGCATTTAGAAACACTCCCCTTTAAAACCAAGAAGCAAGCTGGTTAGTGATGGAGAATGTTGGAGTAATGTGAGATGATCAACAAGCTATAAAACCATCCACAAATGGAGGAAAATTTGTAGATATATTCCAAGAGTCTTCAAGAATTTCTAAGAGAGCCAAAGAATAACCAAGAGAGGGGAAATGAAGCAAAAAATATGAGTTTAAACAGAAAATTATTGACATTGGTAGGTAATGCAAGGAGGCGTTACATTGCCAGAAATAGTAGGTGTAACATCTCAATAACCACGTGCAAATCTAAAGATTTTTAGGATAAGTGCGCATTACACAAATGTCTTCGCAATGCACATACATCATGAACCAATTAGGTTGTGTGGTCAAAATTTTGAACAAGGGAGATGATAAGGCATGTGGGGCGAAATGTAGGCTTATGTGGAATTTTGATTCTCAGCCAAAGTGGAGACATAATGCGATAAAGAACTACATGGGGTGTAATTTACGATATTATAAATGTCCTAAAGTGTGACACAAATTTATACTTGTACACCGCTAACCAAATTATTCCTTCCATTTTGAGCCCAAATTTAAGTCTCTCTAACTCTCCTTACTAGATTAGTATTCATTGTTATTTTATCATACATGTAGATTTATATTTATGTTGATAGTAAAAATGGGATAATGTCTTTTCCAAAATTATTTTGCATTAGAATCATACTTATCTCAATTGGTTTGAAGTTGGATCAACTGATTATCTCCTTAATGAAATGGTTGATGTGAGTGGGTTTGATCTCTAGTTTTCATGACTAGGATACCTTTCCCTTTTCATATTATTTAAGGTGTTGATAGAAAGTGGAAGTAATTAGTTTAGTGAAAAGGCAAGGGTCATTAGGAGCCACAAAATAGATGGACACATAGTTTGAATTTTTGATGATGTTTTTGACAAAAATGCATGACACTAATATCAACTAGATTGAAGGGTACATGGAGCCACTAGGACTCACAATGCATGACACTGCCTCTATAAAATTTAGTGAATCCCCACTAGTTTTTGATTACGGTAAAAGCAGGTTTTGAAGGGAACCCCGAAACCCTTTAACAAAACAAAGGAAGGAAAGGCTAAAAAAGCCCCAACAAACAACAGATTGTCCCAAGGAGGGGACCAATCAACAGAGGGTCACAACCCAGATTTTACATTAACAATTCCAAAACAAAAAGCAAAAAAGCAGCTGGAAAGAAAACAGAGAAGAAACCCGCCAGCACTAAAATCAGAGAGATTTCAGAAGGCTTTCAGCTTCCACCAGCTGACTCCTCATTGTTGCCACGTTCTCTTTCAGCTTCCTTAGGTCTGGGTCTTCATTCTTTTGCACCTTTGATCTAGTACGAGTTCCCAGACCCGAGTGCTGGGAGGGAACAGGGTGATCTGCAGTATCTTTGTTGTTTTCCAACCAACTACTCAGAGACATCAAATTCTTGAGATTTGCTTTCATTCCTGTATTGACCAGTGTGAGTAAGTATTTCAGCATATCTTCGTTCCCACTGACCTTCTTCTGGATAGGAGTCATTGCTTCTTCAACAACATTTCTTATTTTTGCCTCAATATCATC
>MU224171.1:2830873-2842754 GCA_018584345.1 Thuja plicata | reverse complement strand
AACAGGAGGATTAGGTTTCTTCAAGACATCAGGAGGTAAAGAAGAGGACGGGCCAGAGGAGGGGGAAACTTTTTTAGATTTTGAGGGGCTGGGCAGAGTCCCCACCAGCTTTCTCTTCTTGACCTGGACAGGAATGGGGTCAGGGACGTGACTTCTAGCAAAGTCAGCTATAAGATTGATAAGACCAACATGCAGAATTGGGGCATTCTTCACTCTGAAGTCCGAAATGCTTTGATTAAGAGACCAAAGCAGGAAAAAGGGGAAAGAGACAAGGATTTCATGTCAAAAATGATTAACAAGGACGAAGTGATAGTTGTAAACCCTAGTATATCTTCCCTCTAAAGTGAAATATTCCATTATGACTTTTAAAACAGAGCCCCAAAATTTTTCTATGTTCTCAATTTCAACAAAATCCCTCTTACCTTTAACAAGGAGCGCCCTTTCTTCATCAGACTCTGGGAATTTTTTATACGCTCTGGTTCCTGTTTTGACCTCCTTGGAGTAATTCATCCCTTCCAGAGGGAGCCTTGTTATTTCAGACAAAACCTCCAAACTGAGTCTGAAAGACTTTCCTGCAATGTTGACCATACCCTTGTCCCATCCTTCCGCAAAAGCTTTTGTTATCTCCGGGTCAAAAAGTGAATCCCCACTAGTTGCAACCAATAAAAAAAGAACATTCATTAATATAGTTATACGATGACCAAACTCTAAATGATGTCAATTATAAATATTGCCCGAGGATGCCAAAATTGTGCTTAGATAGAGCTAGTTTTTTTTGCAAAAAAAAATGGTAGAGAGGAAATATTTTTTGCCCAAAATGATGAAATATAACTAGGGAGCCTATTTCTTTTTATGCATTTGTATGGATTATATGGTGCGACTTGGTATGGATTACACTATGTAGCTGAGTAAACCCAAAAATCTTTGTGGCTTTTGGATGATGACATAAAAAAATTGCAATTTGATAGGTATTTGTGGGGTTTTTGGGCTTTCTAAACACAATGCAAAGTCAATTTTTCCCCCAATTTTCTCTAGATTATCAGCTACCTCTTGAAGTCAACAACTAACCCTTCTTAAAAACCTTAAAATGTTGGTAGAAAAATGTTAGATTTGAGAAAAAACAAAAGCCAAAATTGACTTTCTTCAATGCCTTGAATTCAATGGTAATCTCCAATTCCCTCCAATGTTAGCCAATATCAACCTACAATAAAATTTATCTATTCTAGCAATGACTCAATTCTCCAATACGAGAAGGTGTTTACAAGAACATATTGTTAATACCATTTGGAATGATAATGACCCCATAATGAAGCTGCACATACTTCAAAGGATCAACCAAAAAACTTGGGTTCCAGAAGAGAATGTTGCTACAAGAGCTTGCATAAATATAATTGAGATTGAATAATATGAAAATGATTCAATTTATACAATACAATGCACAAATGAGCCTTCCACATATAGGAAAGTTGATGAGGTAGGATTACAACACCCTTGATACAAACATTAAATACATGCTGCAATATCTAAAAAAATACTAAATAATGAACTATCATCTACATTCTAGAATGCCACCTAGGATAACATAGTTGATCATGTGTACAATATTAAATGATTAGTTACAAAAGTAACTTTATGACAACTAACTTAAACCAAGCCTAAGTAAACTTAATGTGTAAATGATATTTACACTAACAAATAGTTGCAAAGAATCCATTGGTTGTTTGTTCTTGCATGCCTCTCCTAAGTTATTTCACATCAAGCACTTGGTTACACCTACAACTATATGTAATATATTATACAAATTATTTTTAGGTAAACCAATGAAATCCAAGGATGTTTATTAGAAAAGAAACTAATAAGTACCATTCAATGTAATTTTGACAACATATACAATTTCATCAAGGTGACGCATGTCACTAAGAGCATAATTAAAGGATTGTAAAATTAAAAACTTAGAAACATGATTAAATTTAAGTGTTCTCTAAAAGATAAAGCCCAAATATTTAGTAGTAGAAGACAAAGTTGGACAAATGGCAGTATGATAAAAGAATATCAGAAGGCGGTGGACAAATGGAAAATGAAGTTACAAACTTGGTATGCAAGAATCTTCTATTCTTGGGTTTGAATATGTTTGTTATATTTTTGGATTTTGGTTTGCATTCAATTTCATTCTATCTTGTCAATTGAATATGTTACTTTTGTTTCCTTCACAAGCTAGTAAACCAATGAAAGTGAATCTTCAAGGCTGATAAACCAGAGATATTTGAGGCTCAAAGGTATGAGTCTAGAGGGTCTCCAAGAGCAATCCCATCCAAAGATTATAGTTGTGCCAAAAGGCTCTCTATTTGTTCTATTTCTTTGAGTATTTGTAGGATTTTGAAGTGCATAGTTTAGATTTGTGAGTTTCAGTTAGTATTCTTGTTTATGACAACATATATTACTGTTGCGAGAGTTTTATTTCATATTTTTTTTCTTATAAACTTAAGTGTGAAGAGTTTGGAGAATTTATTTAGAGTTCAAGTTTTTTATTTGCGAGTTTGAGCTTCCGAGTTGGAGTTCTATTTGATGTCATTTGCAACAGCTTAATGGTTGTCATATGTTATTTTTAGTAGCAAACTACATGTTTTCCAAGATGTTATGTTGATGAGAGTGATGTCATTACTCCCCCTCCACTTCTTTCTAGTATGTTTTTATGTATTTCAATTAACATTTTGGTGTACTTGATTTTACCGCATTCTTATTTTGAAAATTTGAAGTTTAAATTAAAAAATAGTTTTCAAATATGATCCAAAATTGTAGCAAAGGTTATTAAAACATTATTTTTGTCTCATATATGAGTGTTACCTCATGTCACAGGCAATCTATATAATAGTAGTTTTATATTAAAATAATAATAATAATTTTTTGGTCGGTAATAATATTTAATTTATTAATATTAAGAGAGAATTACACTTTAATAAGCTATATTCAGCTTCATCCATCATAACCCATTACAATAAAAACATTCCCATAAAAGGCCCCATCCCAAAACACGTCACATTTACCATCAACAAACAAAATGTGACATATGCAAAAACCAAAAACCAACTAAAATTTACTGGTTTACAACTGTAATCAACTTCGGCCATCATACTATAAAAACATCAGAACTTCGCTGGGAGACACAACCACGCCATCCTTGGTGATTCAGTAGCTAAGTAGTAAAATAGTAAGCTCCATCCTTTTGTCGTCTTCCTTCCATTGTTTGTTTGGGGTTGAAACACAAAAACATACAAAAACCCTGACATTGGCAAGCTTCCTTCCTCTTCGCTATATCCTGGAGAAAAATATGCATTCAGCTAAAACCATTCCAAAAACCTTCCAAAACCATCATGGCTACCATTTCAAACACTGAATTTCAGCAACACCTTCCTTTTTCGGCCTCTGAGAGTCCTCCTTTTCTTTGGAAATATTATAGGCACCATCGACACCCTGCGGTTTCCAAGGTAATTCCCGATGCCTGCCTTCAATTTCTCCAAAACTGCCTTTCTATCTCGCAGGTAGTTTTCTCTATCCACCATCTTTGGCCATCTCAGGAAAGGGATAATGCCCAGAGCTATCCCTTCCTCTTCATCTTCAAAGCAATCACTGAAATCAAAGGCCCAACCTGGGTGAACCCATTCCAACAGATGGTCGACATTGGCAATTAAGTCAGTTGCAAACAGTGCTTTCATCACTTGCTCAACCACCCGCTTGTGTTTGCCCAACTCTAGCCCCCAAGCCATGATCATGGCAACAATATCAACTTGGAGCTTCCACCTGTGATTCACCGCATGGAAAAGCAGCCCCAAAGTTTGTTGAAAGGCCTCAATTATCTCCTTTGAGGGGCATTTAATCATTAACCGCACCCTACAATCCTCCACTACCCCAAAAATCCCTTTTTATTGACATTTAGTGTTGAAAGTGAACCTTGGTTCCATTATTCATGAAAGCTTACTGCCCACGACAGAAAAATCAGAGCTTGGCTCGATAAAAACCACTTTGTAGAATTATTTGGAATTCATCCTCAATATATTATTTAATAACCTTCACTGCCATAGAAATAAATGAATATCATCCTTTGAGGACGTTGGCACACGAATCGGGTGTAATTGCACAATTCACCATCCTAACTTTACACCCTCTGCTGTCAAAGTAATCATTTGCGCATCCTTTAGAGGAATTATGATTTTGACACCCCCATCACCTTTAATATAAATGAACAAAGCAAGTTAGTTACACTTACACTCAAATCCTGACATCACCATGCTTCCCATAGTCATCAAATTGCCCCTCCCAACTGATGCTCAATTTGGTGAAAACGAATCCTCAATCCACAATTCTTCCATCTCTGCTAAATTTAGGGCCCATTTGGAGAGCATGTCAGCTTCATTATTTACTTTCCGCTTTACATGGGTTAATTTAAAAATTTCAAAGGTTAATAGAATTTCCTTGATTGAATCAATATAATTTTCTTGATGCCAAGCTTTAATGGATAAATTTGAAATTGCTTGCACCACAAGCAGGGAATCACCTTCTAGGTGCAAATTTTTAATGCCTTTATGTTTTTCCAAACTCACTGCCAGTAAAGTTGCCTGACTCTCTGCCATATTATTAGTGCCATCCTTACATCTTTTTGCTGCCTTCAATATAGTCTTCCCTTTTTCATTTCTAAAGATAACCCCTATACCACTCTGACCTGGGTTATTTCTAGCAGCACCATCAAAATTTGCCTTTATCCACCCTGCCTTCGGGGGTTGCCATTTTATATTTTATAATTCCACTTTCTTCCATTTGGTCACTAAAGCTCCTGTAGGTGAGCTAAATCTAATTCCTGACCAGTTCATCTAAATACTCCTATCTTCTTTTGTATAGGGGATTTTTAAAAATTGTTTCCTTGTTGCTAATGTGCTTACCACTTACTCAATAACATGTTGCAATCTATTCATGAATCTACTTTTTGATTCCTTTTCTCCTCTAAAAATCTGCCTATTTCACTCTTTCCAGACCACCCAAACTACCATGGAGGGAACTATCTTCCATATACTTGATAGTGTAGATTTCTTGCCTTCTCTAGGCCACCCTACAAAAGCCTCAGGAATAGTGTTAGCTCTCGGGCCTTGCCAATTTTATTTATTTTTGACAAAATTCCAGCAATTTATTGCAAAATCACACTGTAGCAATAGGTGGTTTGCAGTTTCTTCATTGCATTCATATAATGCACATCGGATAGGACCCATAAGGCCAAGTTTCTTTCTCCTTTCACCAGTCAGGATTCTTCCTTTGCATGCAAGCCATGCAAATACCTCTGCCTTTGGTAAAATACCTTTGCTCCAGCATAGATCCTATGAGAGAAACTATGGATCTTCTAAGTTTTCCAGCATCTTATAGCCTAACTTCACTGAGTATTCCCCTGAAAGCGATCCACACCATCAGATCCTATCTCTGTTATCAGTTAAGGTTACTTCTCTACTTTTTAAAATCTCAGTCATTTTGTCCTTTTGTTCCAGGGTGATCTTCTCATTAACAATCCCTTTCCAAACCCATTTATAGCCCTTGACTGTTGCTATTAACTCCATGTAGTCCTTGACTTTTCTGCCCCATTTCATTTGGAAGTAATTCCTCAACATCAGCATATTCCCATCCTCCCCTAAAGCATCATGTCCTTCCCAAGAATCCTCCCAGAAGAGGGCAAAGTTACCATCTCTAATTTGCCATGTGATATGTTTAGTGATGACTGGGTGGCATGATAACATAAAGTTCCATATAGTCGACCCTTGAGGAGGATCTATGATTGTTAGAATCCTTGAGCTATATGTAGAATCCAGATATTTAGCTTGGAGGATACTTGCCCAAAATAGGTTATTGTTTCTATGCACACTCCAAATTAATTTTGCTCCTTATAGTTCTTTATTCATAATTTGCCAATTTCTAATTCCGGCTCCTCCATGAGCTTTTGGTTTACAAATCCTCTCCCATGCCACCAAGGGAATTTTATCTTCTTCCTTTGCACCACACCAGAAGAATTTCCTCATTTTTATTTCCATAATCTTGACTACTTTTTTAGGAATATCCATACACATCATAGAATATACTGGCATTGCTGAGATAACAGTTTGTAGCATCAGAATTCTCCCAGCAGATGATAACCATCTGCCCTTCCAGCCATCCAAATTCTTTAGGCATTTCTCGGTTAGGTCCTTCAAGAATTCTTCTTTATTTCTTCCTTTGAATAGGGGGATGCCTAGATATCTACCATGTAAGAGTCCTATTTTTATGCCTAAAATTATGCTGATCCTGGTTTGTATATGAAGAGGGGTGTTAAAGAAAAAAACCTCAGATTTTCTCTAATTGATCAACTACCCTGAAACTTTCCCATACAAATCTAGAGTATCTTTCATCACACTAGCCTCCTATTCAGAGGCTTCCCCACCTAAGAAAGTGTCATCAAAAAATTGTATATGTGATAGAGCCTCCACTCCTTCAGTGATTTGAATGCCCTTCCAAGTGTCATTTCCCCTCTTATGAGTGATTAATCTTCCTAGGGCCTCTGCCATTATAATGAAGAGAAATGAAGAGAGAAGATCTCCTTGCCGAATGGCTTTGTCTTGTTCAAAGAAACCTCGTGGGCTCCCATTTACCAGCACTAAGAATCTTGGGGTCTCTATGCAACTTTGAACCCATCTAATCCAATCTTTCTTGAAACCAAATCTGCTCAACACTTCCAATAAAATGTTTCTGTCAACCTCATCATAGACTTTTTTGATATCCAATTTTACCATCATATTCTAACTTTTTGATGACCTAATTGAGTGGATTGCCTCATGTGCAATCACCACCCCTTCAAATATTGATCGTCTTGGGGAGAAACCACTTTGTTCCTCAGAGATAACCATGTTTAAGACCTCTTTAAGTCTATTTTCAATGAGCTTTGCAATTATATTGTAGATAGTATTGCACATTGCAATTGGCCTAAAGTCTTCAAAATTAGCATGTGGTTCACATTTTGGAATCAAAGCAATAAATGATGTGTTTAAATATTTTAAAATAAAGCCCCCTGCTCTTGATTCCTCCACCACCTCCCATAACTCCTTTCCAAAGATATGTCATTGTTTCTGAAAGAACATTGCTGGAAACCCACCAGGTCCCGACGCCTTGTCCCCTCTTAGCCCCATCAAAGCTTTTTTTACTTCCTCCATAGAGATAGGGGTAAGTAGATTTCTATTTTGCTCCACTCTCACCACAGTTGGGATAACATCCAAGACCCAATCAATCAGGTGGCTATCTCAATTTCCTACTACTTTCTTTTTTGAAAAGAAGGCCACCGCTTCTTCATTGATTAAGTCTTTGTCCTGCACCTCTATGCCCTGATCATTTTGGATGTTGAAGATCTTGTTGTAAGCTCTTCGTTATTTTAGAGAGTTATGGAAATTTTTTGTATTAAAGTCTCCCTCCTTAAGCCATGTCTCTTTGGATTTTTGCCTCCAGAATATTTCTTCCTTCTTCAAACAATCCCCTAGTTCATGTTGTAATCTCTTTTCCTCCTGAAAGTCAGCCTCCTCCATTCCTTTCTCAATAACTCTTGAGCTTAAAGTTGTTAGTTTTGCCTCCACTTTATGTTTTTCAGCAAAAAATGTTTTTAAAATGTGTTTTATTCCAGATCTTCAGCTAATCTTTAAGAAATTACAGTTTTTTGAAAAAAATAAAAGCTTTGTTACCTGGTCTCCATGGATTTTTTGACCACCATTCTTCAATTAAATCACTAAAACCTTTGGAAGTAAGCCACATTGCCTCAAATTTGAAAGGGCATCTGTCTGAGGTATCCTCATGTTGTATTCTCAGACATATTGGGAAGTAATCAGAGCCTTGGAAAGGGAGAATCTCTGCATCACAGGACCAATCGATGTCTGCCCAGTTTACACCCATAAAGAAACGGTCCAGCTTCTCTGCAATGTTTAAGAGACCTTCTTTTCTGTTTGTCCAAGTGAAGTCTCTTTTCTTGAACGTGATTTCCAACAAACCACATCCAATGACAAAGGATTTGAAGTCCCTTTGGCTCTCGCTACTCTACCCCTTGCCACCTCTTTTATCCTCAGGGGTTAGGATAGCATTAAAATCACCACCTAAATCTACCACTTCATCACCTAAATTCTCCAAGATTCCTGTCAAAGTGCTCCATAGCATCTTTTTTTGTGTTCTATCATTAGGGCCATAAATGTTAAAAAAGGAAATGAAACAATGGAGATGTTTCACATGCACTCTAAGCCATTGCTAGTATTGATTAGTTTGTAGAACAGTAACCTCTAAAGTCCCTGCATTCTAGAGAACACCCAAGCCTCCAGAAGCACCCTGCACTCCCACAAGCTCACTTTTCCATCTACCAAACTTCCTTCTAAACAACTCGTTATCCTCAATTTTAATTTTGGTCCAGTTTCGTTTGATCAAGACACCTCTTTATCAAACGAATCTTGTCAGGGGCATTGTAGCCCCTGACATTCCATGATAAGGTTTTCATGGCTCCTGGGAAAAGGCATATCCATTTCCCAATCTTAAAAGTTTGGTTTGGTCGGCAACATTTCCTGCCATTTCCAGCCTCTGCCTTGTATATTTAGCCTCTCTTTTCTCTTTCTTCCACGTGTTTGGTTTTTTGCGGGTGGATGCAGTTTGCATAATTGATATTTTCTCTATGACTCCCATGGATTCAAAAAGGCCCAAATCATTTACATCATTTTCTCCATTATGTCCCTGAAACTCCGACTCCCAATCTTCTGAAACATCCTCATTTTCCTTTTCCTCTTCTAAGGATTTGCTTAGGTTCCTTATCGGTGAAATCTCTATATCCTTGAAATCCTCCTGCTTATTTCTAGTAGCCGAGCTAGGACCAAATTTTCCTGATTCTTGATTTGAAACTCTGTCATCTCCAAGGTCTGGGTGGATTTTGATTTGTCCATCTATTGGTTCCTCCGGGAGAGTGTTTCCCGGATCAAAGGTGTCTTGAATGATCAAAAAGATAACCCTTACTCCATCTTCAAAGTTGAAATCTCAGGTCTGCTTTGCCTCATTCTGACAAAGGGTTTTAGGGATTTCCGGGGACGGTGGTCTTTGCTCAGATTCTACAGCTTCCATATATTGTGAGAAAGGTGTGCATTTTACCATTTGAGTAGATGGGCAAATGTTGGTTGTCCTTTCCTCCCTATGTTCCCCAGTAAGAGACTCATCTATAGCCCTCTTGAACTCTTTTCTCCATGGTGGTGAGTCATTAAAAGGACGTGCTATAAATTGTTTAGCTATTTCAGGCTTTTTAGTTTCCTGATCCAGAACCCTTTTTTCTAGTTCATCTAGAAGTTTGTCCTGCTCCAGTCCTTTGCCTCTTTGGGAGGTCCCTTCCTCACCTATCTGAGCATTGTTGACCTCTACTTTCACCTTCCATAGAGTGATGTTCTATTTCCATGCTCCATTTTCTGTTCCCAAAGTGATTGTATCTAGTATCGGGTCATTTTCCTACATATTAATCAAAATCTGTGGGTGGATAGATGCATCTTTGTCATTTATCATCTCCTCCACTTTTAAGAAAGTTCCTATAATACTTCCTATTCTTCTGAGAGTTTCTTCACCCTAGTATCCTACTGGTAGATTGTGCAAGCTTAACCATAATGTATATTCCTTTATTCTTTCATTTTGTGGGTTGAAGTTTGATTCCCAGTCCTTCAGGTATAGGCCACACCCCTCTATAAGGTAAGGACCATTTTGAAGGACCCAATCCTTATCCTCCTTTGTGGGACAAATGCCCATGTAAAAATCATTTGTTAGGGTTTTGAGTTGGCATCCATCTCCCCAGGCATCTTTGCACCATGCTCTTATTTTAATTAAAGAGGGCCATGGTCCTAACCATTTAAAGAAAAAAAACCTTTTCCTTTAAAGAAGTGGTTGCTTCCAGCCATTGGGCATCAAAAATTTGAATAGTGGAGATAATCTCATACCTGATATTATTCGTGGAGGGTTTCCCTTGGTCATCTGTGCTCTTTGCTTCTCATGTCAGCTTCGGTTGTTTTGGTTTGTAAAACTTGTTTGCTATTTTCCTAAAATCAAAGTGTTTCCCGATATGCATAAAATCCATAGTCTGCGTCTTTCTGAAATCCATATTCTCCCTTCTCCTTCCACTCCAAATCGGTTTTGGTGCCCATTGTCGATTGGAATAGTCATTCCTAGACCCGAGGGTCTGAGCATTTGTTTGGAACTTTGTCTGGGATCATCTATTGAGAGGCCATGTCTTCCCATATTGTGAGTGGTAAGTGAAACCCACATGTTTCTTGAAGAACCTCCCTCCATATTGGTATTGTGCTTCTGCTCGAAGAGTTATAGGTGACCGTTGCCTCCAACGTTCATCCCGCCCGCCGTGCTCCATTTTTGAATATTATTAAAATAATAATAATTATTAGTTTGTAGGTTTCTTGCACAATTAATTATATAGTTACATTTTCAAAAGGAAAATTAGTCCTAGATATTAAAGAGAATAAAGATATGTGATTATGAAATGCAATAAAAGCTACATGTGAATATCAATATGTATTAATATCACTTTTTCACTTGTGACCATTATAACATTTATACAACAACACTCTATTTTCATATCAAATTTTAATTATAATGTTACACTATATCTTTAATGCCAACACAAGTTAGATATCTCTTTAATGCCATCACAAGTTAGTTGTCCTAATTCAAAACCAACTCAAAAAAGAGATACCAAATTTTTTTATAGCTATTAAAGACAATTTACAATATACTTAATTTGAACTAATAATCAAATTTTAAAATATACTAAACCTTTAATTTTTAGACATAAGTCTAAATAAATAAATTATATTCAATCAAATTGAGAGTCTAAATTCAACCAACTTCACCTTGTATTAATGGAAACCAACAATCAACCGAATTGAAACCTACATTCATGTCTACTCTTTCATAGTTGGAAAGTATGACTTGTTCTCGTACAAATATAAAAACAAAATTAAGTAATAATAATAATAATAATAATAATAATAATAATAATAATAATAATTTGCTTGGAGGGTTCAATGCTTTGAATTCATAGCTTTGTGAGCATCTTCCAACTTGTCTTTTATCAATGGTAAAATATGTTAGGACTGAAAATCTTTGAGAAGTCCGCTCACACGTGGAGAATATCGCCATTGAAGCACAGTGCCGTGTGTTTAATAATCCAAATCAGTTGATCAAAGTGCAAATGCACTGATCCATCCATACACAGAAGTTTTGGTTAGCTGTGAGAACCCAAAAGAAAAATATGGCGCAGGCAGCCATTAGTCGATCTGTGTTATGGTCCGGCACACAGGCCTTTGCTGGAAATCACAGGAATACAGTGAATGAACAGTTTTGTTCATCTAGATCGTTGGGTATTAAGGTTGGGGTCTTTCAGCAGAGAAAATTAGAGAACAAAAAGCTTCAGGGAAGGCATGTAATTAAGGCCTCCAGCTTGAGGACCAAGAGAGAGGCCAGGCCTGAGCCGGAGATCATCCCCGTGTCCCCTCAAGACCTTCTCGAACGTGTAAGTTGGAATTCTTCGATATTTCGTTTCTTGGGGAAAATTCGGGTTTATATTGACATGGGATTGGGATGTATTTGGCGAAATGTTTGTTTATTGATCTTAATTATTTTCACTGGCATTGGTTTTAAGACTTGAAATTGGGTAGAGGCTTTGATGGCTCGGGCGTCTTCTATGCTGGGTGTAATTCTAATTTTTGGGTTATATTTGTTTTGCATTCAGACATTTTGTCAAATACTCTGCTTGTTTATTGTATAGACGTTTGGTTTTCCGTACGTTGCTCATTCAGATGTTTTGTGG
>MU224171.1:2792025-2830773 GCA_018584345.1 Thuja plicata | reverse complement strand
AATATAACTTACAAATTTTATTGGTTCTTTAGATCTCTGTGGTTTGATTCATGACGTGGAGGTTAGCTAAAGAGTTATCTCTAATAAGTAATAAGTAATAATTTGGTCCAGATTAGCAAATGTCCTTTGTAATTTATCAGCATACTTAAAGATAAAGATATTTTTAATTTCTCAGGATAGTAGTGTGAAAAAAGCGGGAAACGAAGTGGGAACTCAAAAATGCGGAAAAATCCCTCCTCTCGCCCCCCTTCCTCCAAAAGAGAAATAATTGATGTTTATTACTCTTAAAGCCATCCTAATTGCATTGAGAGTGAAAAAATGAAAGTAAACCGAAGTGCACACCATGAATTTTTCTCATTAATTTTGAGATCACTGATAATGGATAATTGTAACATAAATTTACTAAATAAGTCCGCCAGAATGATAATGAACCCTTCATGCAATAATATTAAAATACAACTAAAATAAGCAAGACGTGGTGCCCTACCATCCTAGTCCCAGAGACAATCTATTCACAAAATGGTAACTAGAGTACTAAAATTGACAATAACAGTCTCCCTAACCTCTTCCAATATCATGCAAGTTTACAGCAGTGGCAACAATCATGCCTGGCATTTCAGGACAGCAGTGACCCTTCTTAACAACAATGTTTTACATTAATCGTTATGAACAGCAATTTTTCTTATAATATTATGAAAAAAAGTAAAGACACTCATGTTATTGATCACAGTATGAGTAACAATGCCACAGATTGGTGTACTGATCAGGAATGACACAGATCATTATAATGACAGAATGTTACCGATCAGTAATCATATGAAGATAACTGATCGCAGAAATATAGGAATGTCAAAAGACATTAATAATGACAACAATCTCAACTGATATGATATTATTAACAGGCAATATGTAACAATGGAAATTCCCAAACAATGACCTCGGTAGTACAGCTTGTTAATGTTTGTAGCTTTGGTCAGTTATTCTAACCGATGAAATCAAATGCTTGATTGGCCTATTGGCCTTAAGCATTTGATATCTCTCCTTCTTTAGATATAATGTGATTATATATTTCATAATATGATGATCTTACCATTTGTAGAATTCATCAAGATTCATTAGTATACTGATAATAGTTATCATTACTGACAACTATGATAGTTATCCTTGATAACTATCATAGTTATCATTAATGATGACTAGTACTATTAAGGTAATATCGATATCATAGTTGATATTATTATCAACTATAAATTGTTGACAAAGTTGATATCAACTTAATATTATTAAGTTGATATTGTCATCAACTTTAATTATTAATGAAGTTGATAACAATACCAACTTAATATTACTAAGTTGATAATATAGTCGATTATGGTATCGACCAAAACCATGAATGATATTACCTAAAGTTGATAATGGTATCGACTGAAAATGAATCTGAATTATGGTATTGACTGTGATTATCATTATCGATAATGATATCAACTATTGTCCGTGATTATCATCATTATCGATAATGATATCGACTATGTTTGAGATGATTATCAAATGATATTGCCGATTATTAACAACTGTGACTGAGATCATTATCAATAATGATAATGTCGACTGTGATTATCATTATTGATAATGACATCGTCGACCGATATCAACTAATCTCCAAACTTCTTTCTGTTTAATACTCACATAGCTGCGGTCCGATATTGATATCGGCTGTCATAAGGTAACGATGATCATTAACAATGGTTAAGTCGATAACATCGACTTGTGTTATGATTGAAATTTGACATTAATGGGATGTCTCACGAAGAGACATAACTCTTCGTGAGACCTATGGTATGCCTCTTCATGAGACATACAAGATATAAGTATTATCAAATCCACTTCATTTTGATCATCACAGCAATACACATTCAGTCTTCTTTGTATATCGGTGAAATACATATTCAAGTCTTATTTATATATTAGTGAGAATTATACATATAAAATTATATTGATATTGATATTGATATATATATTAAATAGTGAGATTTAATAGTATATATCAATTGGAGATCAATATAGATTAGATAATATTCTAGTGAGAAATTATCTATAAATTTTATATACCTATTGGAGATCAACATTGATTAGATAATATTCTAGTGAGAAATTATCTATCATATACATCAAATTTTAAAAGAATTACATACTCAAATCTGATCAAACCATAACACAGCTATGTTTACAAATGAAGTAATGACAACAATATCCATTGACAAGTAGAAATGGCAGTAAGTCAACGAGAGCACTAACATATATTGTGAAATGATAATGACAAATCAAGGGATAACATAATTATTTGATGGTTTTGTCTAGTAATAACTATGCTCATGATTCGTAAATATTGACAACAGTGTTCTCTGTTATCAAAGGCAACAAGCATAATCACTTATCACAATAACAACAGACACTTTCCCTATTCACAAGGTTTTTGAACCAGATTGTATTGTCTCACAATTGTAGATAACCACATTCATTTTTGAAACAATTAATGACAGACATAAGTGCTCTTCAGTAATCAATAATGGCAGCTGGAACTCTTAACAGCTGCTTACATTGGCTCAAGGTGTATAACCCATTTATATAAGTTTCAGAGAAGAATGATAAACAAATCACAGATCTGAGGCTTATGTAGGATATAAAAATAATTTATTTTGATATTACCAGCAACATGGTTAACGGCCTGGTCAAAGTTGCAGTCAACAATAAATTGAAAAAATCATGATATTTTCATGAAAATGTCATTAACCTTGTCGAGAAAAGATATATTGGGATATTTATTGAAATTTCAAAGATATCTGCTTCAATGAATTTTTGTCTTCTCAATTTATTGGGAAATGGTTATCGAGCAACATAGTTGACATGATGGACTTGATAAGCCTGGGAAATTCGATCACATAAACATTGAGTGATAGATGCCATTTCTGGATTTCCTGAAGTGTCTCTTTGGACATAAGTCATAACCACATTCATGCGATTTCCATTCTAAATGATTTTAAAGATACCTGTTTCCGAAACCATCCCAATCTTGGATCCTTTGATTTTAACCTTTTGATAATGATAGGAGGACATTCAACACAAATGGTTGGAAAGTACACTTTTGTTCTGCCTAGCTTCACCCACAAAGTATTCTGTGTTAATGAGAGTAAAGTTTCTTGGCAACTGAATGCTCATTCTTAGCTCCTGGTAGGGACTGCTGTTCAATTTCTCCAAGAAAACATGATGCCCTTCATAAAATGATTTTAACTCAATCCTTAGAATGGTGCAAGAGGAACATTTTTCAAAGTATTAACTGGCCTTATTCAGGTAATGTTCCTTTAATTGCATGAGGAGAGATTTGTATGTATATGATACTGTTGGTCATTAATTTTGCAGTGGAGTGTCATAGGGCACTTATTTTGCAATTTTTTGGATACAATTATAAGATTTGTCCTCTCTTACTATTGTTGGAATTTTCGCTTGCCAACCTTATAAGTTATAACTCTATTTTCATAATTTAATCAATGCAAGTTTCCAAAACGGAATGCAACAATGCAACTATGTGATTTCTCATCTCTTATTATTTTCAAAACTTTTGCTGGCTGAACCAGATAAACTTCATGGTTGCTACATGATTGAACTTATGAGAAGATATAATAATTAATAATTTAATTAGAATGTATTGGTGATTTCATGAGTATCTTTTGACTTTGTAGGAAGAAATAATTAACATATGTCGAAGCATGGGCAAGCCAGTTATAGTAGCAACAAACATGTTGGAAAGTATGATAAACCACCCAACACCAACTCGAGCAGAGGTTTCAGACATTGCTATTGCTGTACGAGAAGGTGCAGATGCTATCATGCTCTCAGGAGAAACAGCACATGGAAAGTATGTATTTTTTTGACAAAATCGAAGTTTTTTTTTTTTTTCAAGGCAGTGTTTGAGGATTTCAAATGATTTTCATTTCTCCACTCTACTTTTGGTAAGATCTCAAAATGAAAAATACAAAGCCACACGATCCTGTTCTTTTCTGCAGATATCCTTTGAAAGTTGTGAATGTCATGCACACTGTTGCATTACACACTGAAGCAACTACATTGAAAGAAGCACCTCCTGCTAACCTTGGTCATGCTTTCAAGGTTTGTGAAAGATATTTATAACTGACATTATTTTCTTACAAATGTGTATAGCCTCTGAAGGAGCAACTCACGTTCTTTTGTTTGAGAGTAAAATGATGCTCACCTGCTTGAGGAAATTATCTTTTCCAGAGACATATGAGTGAGATGTTTGCTTTCCATGCAACGATGATGTCAAACACACTTGGAACGTCAATTGTGGTGTTTACTAGGACTGGGTTTATGGCTACTTTACTAAGCCATTATCGGCCTTCCGGCACAATATTTGCCTTTACAAATCAGTATGCATCTTAGCCATTATCTTGCACCACAGTATTATGCTTATCATTTTGTGATCAAGTTGTTTTTGCAAATGATTTGCATACAAAGGTTATTGTTGGTAGTTTTTAAATCTGTGTTGCTTTCTTTAGTCAGTGCAATTTCTTGATTTGCAAGTTATCATGGCTTTGACTAAATATGTTGATTATGTTGTTCTGTGGGTGCAGAGAAAGGGTAAAACAGAGGCTTGCCCTATATTGGGGTATAAAACCAATATACATGCAATTCTCTGATGATGCCGAAGAGACCTTCTCCAAGGCTTTGTCAATATTGCAGGTAAAGAAGAGTTTAGTGAAATGCTTGTTTCGCAGCTTGCAATATGCCTTCTATATTTGTTTTTTGCTATAACTTAAAGCTATTATTTTTTCAATTTCCAAGTTCACACAAATTCTTACTGGGTTCTAGGATTTAAATTTCAACTTCTAGTTTTTGTTATATCCATGAAAATGAAAGCATCAAAGATTACTGGGTTCTAGGATTTAAATTTCAAGTTCTGGTTTTTGTTATATCCATGAAAATGAAAGCATCAAGGAATATAAGAATAACTGTGAGTATAAACTGTAAATGTTTTGAACCAGAATAGCAGAGAAACAAATAACAGATAAAACAGAGCACAAGGACACCAGAGATACCCTGGGAAACCCTCCTACTCGAGGGAAAAACCCAGCCACACCCAAAAATGATCCTTTATTAAATGCTCAACACAAAATACAATGATCTCAAGCATATGCTGAAGACTATTACCAGTCAGTCAATAAGCTTTATGATCACCATACACGGTAACATCAATAGCTATCTCAACCAAATACTTCACATGAACAAAGACTCTAAAGCATAAACACCACACAGATACAAAAGTCTGATGCCGTAATACAAGAAGTAGATAATAGGTCAGCTCCCTGACCCACACGATAATATCGCACACAAAAATGATCTTGCACTGATGATATCTCATGGTCTGTACAGACTATGACAGTAAGAACAATCTGGTTTGGAGCCGATACCATATTCATTAAGTCACCACCAAGATAATAAAATTGAACATTATATCAGCTCTTTCACCATGACAATAATGTCACATGTCACTCTCTAAAAAAATGTAACCGCATACGCTCAACTCTACCTTTACCTGACACTGCCCATAAGGATCATAACGGTAGAAAAGTCAAGGAGACATGGCTGGAGAGAACATTAATACCTGTCGGCAATTATGCCTTTTGTCGTTTCCGATTCTCACTAAAATGAGAAGTCACGCGGTCACAATAATGATGTTGACGCTTTACATTCCAATCGAAATAAGCAAGAACAGTGGAGATAAGAAATATTAATATGCATCTTCACAAACATTCGAATCATAGATGACGGGAACCATACACCGAAAGGAGAGGGCACAAAGGCGTGTAAGCTGGCAACAGTTACACAGCCATGTCGGCAACTGTCACTCCACCATAGACGAAGCATCAGTAACAAAGCCGCCACATGATATAATAGCCGGAACACTCGCAGGTACAGAAAATATCTCTTGCAGCTACCATAACATTAACATAAAATTGATAGACCTTCCTACTGAAATTGGGCATTTAAAATGAAAATCAACAAATTTGTAAAGAAGCCAACTTTAAACACAATAAAACAGATTGCGCTAGCATATTTCTGAAGTGTAATTTTTTTTTACAGTGTATAGGTATAGCTGCCTCAACTCACGACAGAAAAAGAAAATGATGAACCACAGACCACCAAGGCTTTAGGGCCATATGGTTTCTTGAACAGAGTTGGCACTCTGCAGAAACCACATCCATCTTTTGCATGTCTTCATTTCATTATGCATGTCAAAACCTTTTTAATACAAAGAATTGCACAGAAGTCATCTTCCAAGGTCTTCAACTAATATTCAAAGTCCCCATTTTACTCGTGAAGTCCCTATTTTGAGTCACCACCAACCACGTTCCCTTCAAGGGCCAGCATCTTCAACCTTTATGGGATGTTCGCTGGCAAATTTGAAGAGAAGAAATAGTACTCAGTGTTTCACCCTTACAGAGACATTCCTTCTCTGGTTGTCCATCTTCTTCACCAAGTAAGTTGGGTCGGATTCCAAAGTGGGCTGATTCGCATTTGAATCCAACGAGAGTTTTTTGAAAACTTACAGAAAGACATTTTTGAAAAATCACGTTAAACTGAGGCAAAATATTAAACATTGCTTGTGGACTTTGGTGCTGTTTAGGTCTACTGGATCCACCAATTCAACATCTTCAGTGTTAGACCCTATGTGACCAGTTTCTACAGGAACCCTGGCCGAACTTGAACCAGTCCAGACCAGGTTCTGCTCCTGGTCTGGATCTTGCTTGTGCTCACTTGGCATCCTGCCCTGGGCCTTTAGATTCGGCCTGGGTACCATACCCAAGTCAAATCTAGAGGCCTGGGGCAGGAGCTGAGCCTAGGGAGAATCCACCTGGGGTCTACAAAAATGTTTTTTAATGACAAAACATAACAATAAAAAACCCTAATCCTAACCAAATGCTTTCCTTAATTAAGAATGAGGGACATAAGGCTACTACTCAATGTCATTTGCATGGTGCAGCTAGTGGGTGTGGCATTGGCATTGCTTGTCCTTACCATGAACTAGCTGATGACGTTGATACTCTCAATCAAGGTTTTAAAACTAGCTGAGAACTCTCCTACCACACATGTTATTCTTGCAGCTGAGTAAATTGTCCGTTGCCTAGCCAAGTTTTGGTGAGTACTCCCAAGTTCTGCTAAGTTAATGAATTTATGTATTTTTTCATTTCCTGGGTTGTCAAGTATGATTCAAATTTGGGTCTAGGTTTGCTGAGTTTTACCGAGTTGTGAATTTTCAAACATTGCTCTTGATGAAGAGTAATATGATGATTTGTACCAATTTTACATGTGCAGATGCAAAATACAAACAATTTTTAACTTATCTTTAACATTTGACATTGAATTATTAATTATCAGCTATTTTGTGTATTTAATTTTGTGCACATATATTTGACTGAACCTAGGAGGAAAAAAATTGGTGAAGCACTGAATCCAAACCTGAACTGGCAACATATGACTTAGATCTTTTCTCAGTTCTCTCATAGTCTACCTGCAAACATAAGAGGCATGACTACACAAAAGGTAAGATCAATGGGGAAGATTCAAGCTGTCAGATGTTTTTAATAACCACTTTCTCTTCATGCAAGTCCACATCTCACTGTCTATGCTGATTACTGATCTCTCTCTCTCTCTCTCTCTCATTGAACACAAACCTGAACTGGCAACATATGAACTAAACCTTTTACTACTAGTCTAATAGTGTAGGTGCAAACACAGGAGGCATGACTGCACAAAAGATAAGATCAGTGCGGACAATTCAAGCTCAGGTGCCTCTATAACCACTTCCTCTTTTTCATGAAAGCCCTCATATGGTTCCTGATCTTCATAGGGAACTTCATTCCATGGTACTTGTGTTTCTTAATCATTATGTTAATCTGCATATTATACAACTTTTGTTTCATCTTCATTGGGATATTCATGCCATACAATAGGTGATGATTCCTTTCCTTCAAGCTGATTTATTGGAGTATCCTTTTTTTTGTCCAACATTTTCCCCGTGGTTTGAAACACCTTACCATTGAGTTTTGTAAGGTCTTTCTCTACCTCTAGACTTGTCATGTATCAACATACCAAGATTGATTTCTTTCAATCTTTGACATGTTGGAGATCTACAGTTTGACATCTTTACAGCCTCAAAACCCTAGCTTACTGAACCAGTTGACTGTGATACTACCTATAGCATACCTGCAACCCTAGCAAGAAGAACTACATAGGAATACGGTCAATGGGGGTACCTGCACGCCAAAAACTATTGATTGTACCTGCCAATCAAGAAAGAGGGAATACTTCTTGATGATTGGAATAACACATACAATTGTATTCATATGAATTTTGATGGATTATTAGAAGGGCAAACCTTTACTTATAGTCAAGGAAGTAGCTTCTCATGCAAGCAAAATTAATGAGAATCTGTGAATCAGTCGTAAAACGCCCATTTCTGTGTAGCAATTGACCCAAAATGAGTCTAGTTGGATGGAGTCTTTGCATTTTAGGGAGATTCTCTTAGTCCAAGCATGACACTTGGCTACCTTAAATCATTTCAAAAATGCCTCATCTGCAGGTCAAAGATTTCTTTTGGAGTAGCTCTTGGCAAAGTCTCTTTACCAAGTCTAAATTGGCTTAATGTAGCGGGCTTGTCTAGTACATATCTACTGCCTGTGTGTCTATCTCACATCATGCTAAAGAACCTGCTGATTGTGAAATGCGGCCAAATAGCTAAGACATGGTGATATATCCAAGAAATCTCATACAGTTCGATAATTGAAAAATGTTTGTTCACAGAGGCAATGTGTCCTTCCAAAACCATGTCAGAGAGAATCTTTTACATGCTTGAAAGTGCCGGTAGTGGCATCAATGCCATGCATTCGGATCAAGCATTAAATGATTAAACAAAACATACCCATCCATCGTGTCTAGAAACAACCTGCCTCAGAACCACACAACCAGTTATCATGGAGAGGTAACACCAACATTAGTAATAAAGGGGCAAGATAGTAGACCTGTAACATCACATCACTCTGGGAAATGATTTGATCATTAGTTTTCTCCCTCCATTAAACTTGATAAGGATTTTCATTCTCATTCTGATTGCCATGAAAATGTTATAGGTACAATTAACAATTGTTACAATACCAAGGTGCACGACTTGGACCTTATTCAAAATCCTTCTAGTGAGATATCATTTTGAAGGAGCTTTATAGAGAAGCTAAAGTGGCTTTCTTTGCAATGAGATCTACAACCTGAATTCCATCCATTCTGACATTAAAATACATACCAACTGAAGTGTCCTCTACATAGAGGTGATATCTCTAACACATGGGGAGTTTCCAATATTCAGGGATTCTTGACTAATTCTTCTTTAGGTAGGGCCATAAAAGTCTAGTGTCTGCCTCCAATACGATGTTGTTAAGTTCCTAAATTTTGTCTTCCACAAGGTCATGTTTGCTTTCCATATCTTCTGCGATGTACAAAGAAAGCCTTCCATCTACCTATAAGCGGAGGACACACTTCTTTTAGATTGACTTCATTCTAACAATACCATGGGGAGCGGTATACTAGCATTATCCATTTCCATTTCATTATATACCAATGATAAAACTCATCTGATTGTCACTCATGCAGTGGTTTATTGTGATTTCTTTCAGGTTTAAGTTTTTAAATTATCAATTCTTAAAGAGGATGCTTCTGTATTAGGCAGAGTTGCAAGATAGTTGCCCTTACCTGACCATATGCATATCAACACAGAATACAGATACAGATACGATACTCCTGGATATGGAAAGTGTACTGTATCCACATGTTTCCATAAACAAATCACTATTTGGATATTTGAGAACATAACCATATCAATATATACCATATAGGGTTTTAGGGGTATGAATAAATATTAAAAAATTGCAAATAAAATATGAAACATTAAAAGTAAAATGTTCTCACACATAAAGATATAAGAAAAAAATAATTTAGTACAAAATTCAAAATAGAGGAAATAAATATTTGTAATTATTAAAGTGTAAAACTTTTTGAAAAAGCTGTGGTAGATTTTGTATCTATACACAGTTTTCCTTAAAGTTTTACAGTTTTCATTGAATGCCATGAGCTGTGATCTGAAAACTTATCAATTATAAAATAATTTTGATATTATGCTCTATGCCATTGCATATTTAAGTAATTGAACATATGCGTATTTTTTTAATTTCTGTATCATGTATGTGTATTTATACCGTATCTGTTTCCATGCAACTTTGGTATTAGGTTTATGATATAGACATTTTTGCACTAGTCAGAACCATCCATGGACGGAGCAGCTTTTCTTTATGTTTAAAATTGTGATATGACATTGCTTTTTCAAAATCTTGAGACTAAATTCTGTTCCAGTTTAATATATTCTGATGAAGCTATCTTTTATTCAGGAAATGGGCATGGTGAAAGATGGTGAGGAAGTTGCTCTTGTGCAGAGTGGAAGGCAACCTATTTGGCGTTCTGAATCTACACATCATATTCAAGTTCGGAAAGTTCAAGCTTCAGTAAATGCAAAATAAATTTTTTTCAGCATTTAGAAGATCTTATCGTGTGCAATCGATCTCTGTATTGCAATGGATCTTCTATTGGCAGTGGAATTATTTATTTAAATCATACCACGAGCAATCTATTATTTGACAATTTGTCACAATTGTTTGTATTTTTAGGATATCAATAATTTTGCAGGCTAGGTTTGAGGAACAGATGATAAGCTTTTTGACAAACAATTTGTCAAGATCATTTTCTTTATTCGTAGCTTTTTCTGAGCGAAGCCATTGGAGTTGATGCATAATGTTTTGCAATATCATATTGTCACTGTTTTGAATAGCATATAATCTTAATATGAGCACGAATCATTAAATACTTCAAACCAATGGCATCAGATTGGTTTGGGACTTAAAAATAGTATTAAAGCTATAAATCTTAAAATTTAGCATGTTGATTTAAGCAACTAATAATATGGATCATATGGATATCAGTTATTCTAAAATTGTCAATTAATGAACATGTAATGCCAGCCATGCATGAGTTTTTCATCTCAATGCTATTGAAACAAGTTCCGTCAAATGTTAAGTTTCAAAGATACGCACAAAAATTAATAGATTAAAATGTTCAGGTAGAGCAAAACCTGTTTATACACGTGTGTGTAAAATTAAGAAATTAAAATGTTCAGGTAGAGAAAAACCTGTTTATATACATATTTCCATATGTGCGTGCGCATGCATGCGTGGAGCTTAGAATATTATTTAATGGAGTAGCATACATGGCCAAGCATTGAGCCACATCTCTCCAAGCTGTAGACATGGGATAAAAGGTAATCTGCAGATCTACAACTTACCTGTGTATTTTGTCAGGTATATTTTGCTGTTTACTGAGTTATAGCTTGAAGAGGCAGTATTAATTTGCTATTTGTATGGCATTCCTTGTTGGCCAATGGATGACCAACGCCAATACTATATCATCAATTCACCACCAAAGTTTGCAACCTCTTCTACCTCTGATAGATCATTATAAAAAAACAAGCCAGATTTGTCTGTTGCACGGTGCACCAACTAGTTCATAGTACTCATAGGATGCATCCGTCATGATGATAGTGATTTATTGGAAATCGCACCCGTGGTCTCTTAAGGTACCTCTAGAGCCAGATCTGAAAGTTAAGGATACCAATCTCATTGACAACTGATTTTTTGTTTTCCGAGTATAAGAAATAACCTTTGCAGTACTAATTCCGTTCCGAATTTCCATAGAAGGGAGCTAATGCATTGGTTTAATAGGGAGTAGTGGCATGTTTTAAATCTGTAATGAGCGTGTGCACAGATGAATTCGATGAACTTTTGTTGGTCATTATAAAATACTAAATACATTTCTGACGCAGTGTAAGATTTATCCTCCCACATACATTGTTGCCCGTTCCAGCTGTGTTGTAAATTTCTTTCACTTGGGTAGGCACTGTATTTTATTTTGATGGAAATATGTCAGCGTACATAGATGTCGGCATCTCTGCCTTTATATAGCAGATTACAACTATTTGAGTAAAAGCATACATCTAAACTACAAGCTTTCTTCGGTCAAGCAGTCACATATAGTCAGTTAAATTCACCTAAGGGTCGAACCTGGCCGGATTACGCCTCCTGGGTTTTAAAGGTTGGTGGATGGCTTCTATATCTCATACCATCATCTTCATCAATTATGCTTTCAATTCATACTTCTCGTTGCACTGTTTCCCAGCAATAGATAATCGTTGAGCAGGAATTATAATCTACGGTGCAAGCAAGGGGTGGGATGGAATGGTTCAGCATCTTTATAATGAAAGATGGTTGACACAAAATTTAAGTAATGGATAAGATCATATAAATATATAAAAGATTTGACTATTTTCAATTTAAAATCAAAATAAAATAATAATAAGAGGTGAAAATACATAAAGAGGCAAAGAAATTTTGCTTTAGAAGAGTCATTAGATATCTTTATAATATGAAGTTTAAGTGATCATAAAAGGTTAGATTATATTTTCACTAATTAAATGGTTACAATAATAATTTGAACTTTTCCACTATCAGATCACTACAGAATTTCTTAATTTTAATTGTTTGTTATTTTTCAATACTAAAATTACCTTTATAAAATGAAGTTTTAGTAATCATAAAAGGTTACTTTATATTTTCAACTAATTAAATGGTTGCAATAATAATTTAAACTTTTCCAATATCAGGTCACCATAGAATTTGCTAATTTTAATTGTTTGTTATTTTCCAATACTAAAATTTTAAGTGGTGTATAAATATTATAGAATAAAAAATTAAAAGCAACCATAAAATAAAGGAACAAGCAGTTTGATGTTTTTAAACAAAATATATTAAAATTATCACATTTAAATTATGGTTGTACATTTATCATAATAAAAATAATTCTAATTAGATATATAATCAATTTTTAAATAAAATAGATATATATAGACATAACCAAAATTTTAGTGACAATATCAACATTCCTACAATCTAACCATCAAATATTTATTCTTCATCAGATTCAAATAAAAAATATTAATAAAAAATTAAAAAAATAAACAAAATTTAAGTTGTAAATTGAATAATTTTTATTTATTTTTAATTTAAAATTAAAATATTACCTACGAAGGTAAAAGGACAAAGCTATGTCGTGAGCTATGTAGAGCTATAGGTTGATCCTATGATAAGCCAAATTAACCTAGATCATCAAACTTAGTCTTAAAAGACTAAAATATTATAATATTAAAAATATTTTATAATATTAAAAATATTTTATAATTTTATAAAATATGATTACATTTTTTTGGGCATTTTATCAACAACTATAGTGTTAATTTCATTAAAAAATATTATAAATATCTTTATTTATAAAAAAAAACACATAAAATGTGCATTTTATTAGTTTATACCATTTTTAAATTCTTGATCCATTTATGCATTTATTTTTTTATTCAAGCTTAAAAGTTGGATCAATATTAGCCACTTCCTTTATAAAGTGTGATAAAACTTTGTACTTTTATCAGATAAGCTCTCATCAACTACAAAAGTTTCTTAAGAAAGAAACTAATGAATTTATGACCTAGTTATTTTCTTTGGAAGCCTATCAATTGAGTGCCCCTAGCCATCCAAATTTACAAACAATTATAGATCGCCACTAAATAGTTTTTGGAGAGAGGACTAAGGACTTACTCCTAAGATATATTGTGAACATGCCATACAACTAGTTCCAAGAAGCCAACCACCCACCATCAGGTCTTATAGGTATCTATAAAAAAAAGTGAGATTGAAAAGATTGTTCATGAGATAGTGAAGATCACAGATATTCCTGTGAGAAGGACAAGGTCCTCTAAACAAAATTCACCACCTAAAAGGCAGAGGGTTGGTGTAGAGAAGAAAGAAGAAAAAAAGATTGAAGAAAAGAAAACAAAGGAGAAAACTGAAGATAAACCAGCTGAGAGACAACTTTGGAAACCAGATCTAAGGATGTTGGGAAAGAGGATAGTTGATCAAGGAAAATTGAATCAATTACCTAAATACTATGAGAGGTACAATGATAATGACAAAATTATGATTGAAGACATTGTCATTAATCACATTCTAATGTTTAAAAAGAATCTACTTGAAATGAAAGGTAGTATTCCTAAGGAATTATATGATAAATTGGAAGTAAGGAAGCAGTTAGCACTTAAAGAAGGTGATCAGATAAGGATGCAAGCAATAGAAAATACACTACCTGTTGTTTCATTTGATGAGCATGAGAGATTAATGAAATCCATTAAGCCCCTGCTGAGAGTAAAATCTAGACTGATAAAGATTATGGGGAGAAAGTAGATGAAATTATAGAAGAAATCCACAAGGCTATTGATAAGGTATTAATGGAAACTGAATAAAAAAAGCTTTCACCTCCTAAGCCCAAGGCTATTAAGCCCAAAACTATTCTAAAAGGATAATCTTCCAAATCTGCAAGAGACACATTGACTCATCTAAGGATGAAGATGATAGCAATTAGTTCTATGATGCGAGCTTATGGAAAGATAACATGATTAGTTTACAGTCTATATCCAAGATTGCATGGTTATACACATTATATTGGATGATCGCCAGAAAGATGGATGACTGGATCGTTGCAGACTTTCAAGTTCATCAGGAAATGTTTCAATTTGTGATCAGCAAAGTATAAGTTCATTTCCTTAAATACTTTTAATCACCATTCAAGCAGAACTGAAGGAGACCAGAGGAGCAAGCAAAGAAGCTAGAAGCATTTTGCTGATCGCTGAGCGTGCATACCCTGTTTTGTCGAGTAAAAGGTATTTTGATCTACTGCGAGATTTGATTACTATGGATACTCCAATGATATCTGATGTTAGTGAGAGCCCAAAGTACAAGTTTAAGAAACACCCTTACAAGTCCACAGAGGATGACCCTGAAGACACTTTTTTGCAAACTCCAGACGGTGTGCTTCATATGGAGGATATTAGGGCATACATACATTGCAAGTACGAGTCTGTTGGGAGACTTCAAAATCTTCAAAGAGATGAAAGACATGATAAAGGATGATGGAAATTGGAAGGATGAATTTGCTCATTTACAAAACTTGAGCATCATGCGAATGACAGAACTCTACGAGTTCGATGAGGAAGAATGGATTAAGATTATTCGTAGTAGAGTCCATGACCAGTTTCTATGGATAGGTGAGCAACCTGTTAAGATCTCCAGCGAGTTGATTCATGATGTGACTAGGTTGGATAATACTGGCATTATCTCTGTTGTGAAGAACACATAAATAAGTCAAAACCCTAACACATTCTAAATGGGATAAGAGGGAAATGACTATTGCCAACATATTTCAGAAAGATGTAAGATTGATTTCTATGATTTTGGGATACAAACTTCATTACAACAACCAACCTAATTCAGTTTTTGCGGGTGATATCATGATGGCTTATAAAATTGTGAAGGAAAACGTGAGATACAACTTGTACGAGGTACTAAGATAGCAATTCCTACAGAATGTTAAGAAGATCAAGCTTGACAAATCAAAAGCATTCAGGTTTGGATCTTACTAATACATATCCATATTCATACAGTTCATACATTTCCTGGAATGCACCCTAGGGCATGGAAAGACAGTGAACCCACTGTTATTCAAGTAGCTAACGGTTATAGAAGGAAAAATAGTACATGGGTTGATGGTGAGATCTTCACAATGTTCAAAATTCTTCAAAGACAAATGAAGGAAAGAGTGAGAATCCTCGAGGCGATAGTTGAGAAATACAAAGATACAATCTATTTCATGGTTGAAACTAATTATGTATGCTTCGAGGCAGTTGAACCAAGGAAGAAATGGAGTTAACCTATGGGTTATGAGGTCAGTGCAGAGGTTCTAACCATGCAAGTAGAACATGTTCTATCTTCTGAGATTGATTCTTCATAAGAAAGATGGGGTACCTATGAAGAAAAGTCTGCCAAAATCATAGATGAAAAAACTAGGGCAACAAGAAAAAGAAAGATTGAGAAAATGGTTGATAATATACATAGATGAGATGAAAGAGGTTAGGAAGAAGATGGAAGGAGTTTCAAGATTGGCGAGCACTTCTCCTGCAACCCTTCCACCTTCTAAAGTTGTAGAGGTTATTGTTTCACCTCCTACACCACCTAAGAGGACATCACAGAGAACACGCATGACTAAGAAAGTGAAGACAACATAGATTTCTGTGAGAAGGACAAGATTCTCTAAACAAAATTCACCACCTAAAAGGTAGAGGGCTGGTGTAGAGAAGAAAGAAGAAAAGAAAACAAAGGAGAAAATTGAAGATAAACCAGCTGAGAGACAACTTTGGAAACCAGATCTAAGGATGTTGGCAAAGAGGATAGTCGATCAAGGAAAGTTGAATCAATTACCTAACTAGTATGAGAGGTATAATGATAATGACAAAATTATGATTGAAGACATTTTCATTAATCACATTCTAATGTTTAAAAAGAATCTACTTGAAATGGGAGGTAGTATTCCTAAGGACTTATATGATAAATTGGAAGTAAGGAAGCAGTTAGCACTTGAAGGTGATCAAATAAGGATACAAGCAATAGAAAATACACTACCTGTTGTTTCATTTGATGAGCATCAGAGAATAATGAAATCCATTAAGCCCCTGCTGAGCGTAAAATCTAGACTGATAAAGATTATGGGGATAAAGTATGATGAAATTATAGAAGAAACCCACAAGGCTATTGATAAGGTATTAATGGAAACTGAACCAAAAAATATTTCACCTCCTAAGCCAAAAACTATTCTAAAAGGATAATCTTCTAAATTTGCAGGAGCACACATTGACTCATCTAAGGATGAAGATGATAAAAATTAGTTCTACAATATAGTTAAGCAACCAGATTAATTTGTAGCTGGTGTGCCTGTGTCTTTGGACACTTCATAGGATATTGGTGACCCTTTTCAAGGGAATGTTGATATTGTTAATGCAGGAGATGACAACAATGAACAAAGTAGAGTCAATCTTGACACATTGACCGAGGGAGAAATGAAATGAGCCATTGAAGAAAAATATCAAGACACTAAGGAATAACTTCAAGAGATTTTGGTTGAGGTAAAGAAGGAAGATAAGATTGAGGAAGAATCTAAGAATGAAACTAATGCATCCATTCCTGTTTCCTCAACTCTGTTGTTGGCAAGTGATGATAAAATTATGAACACTGATGTTGATGGCATGGGCGAAGATGAATTGATGAAGTTAACATTCATATCCTTTGCTAAGGATAAGTAGAGATCAGAACAGAGGACAAAGAAAAGGACAAATCTATTAGATAGGGCTATAGAAAGAATAAACAACATTCTACCCTTACCTTTCACCTTCCAGGGAAATGATACAATGGATAATTTGAACAAAGTCCTTGATGACTTTGATGTTCACTTTACTTCTTTGGAGAAAGCCGCAACTATGAAAGTTGAGAGAGAATACATGGAAAAGAAGTTAGAGGAGATATGTCAGTTACTGAAGTGGGATATCAGTATATTAGATACCATTATCTCTGGTATTAGGTCTTGCATTGAGCATGGAAAGAAGATGTACAACTGCTTCATAAACCCTTCTAGGCATGTATAGAATGTGGTAGAAATAATCTATAATGATGAAAAGACATTGGATGATTTAGTGAAGACTTGCGATTCCTCCTCATAATCTATTTCGGAGATGGATAAGGAAGTGTCCAGGTTAGTGGACAAAATCAGTGTACTCGAAATTAAGAAGTCAAGAGTGTTGGGGAGATTTTCTATGTTGAGGAGTATGCTTACTCCTAAACTATCAATTCTGGAGAAACACCTTGAGGACATGGAAACAGTGAAGAACTCCCTTGATGAAGCTCTACCTCTTATACTGAAGGATGCAGAAATATCATCCTTTGCTTTGAATAGTCTTATTCATGTAGGTCAGATCTTGGAGAAGACATTGAAAGCAAACTCAAAGATCTTGGAAACATCTTTTCAAGATATTCGTCACATGGTATGAGTTTTTGGTGAACATCTCTACAATTTTGATGTGTATATAGTTATATTTTTGAGTATAGCTTTGCCATTGATGTCAAAGGGGGAGTAATAAGTGTAGTATGGAAAATGTAGAGTCAGTAGTTTGGCATTTGACACTTAGTAAGTTTTCACTAAGTGTTTTCATCAATTCCAAAGGGGGAGATTGTTGGCAAGTGTCCTGATGAGTATATCATAAAGGTTGTCATTTATGGAAATACTACTTATTGGCATGGTCTTTTGGTGTATAATCCATTTTTGGATATTCTATTTGGAAAAATGATTAAGTCCAGAAAGCAATTGATAGGGTACAGTTAGACAGTTTTGATTGGTGAGCATAGTATGCAATGTCTTAAGTCTTGCGAGCTTAGAGAAATGTACTATGGGATGTAGTTGACCTTCAGTTAAGGTCACTTGTATTTTGGAGTTGAGTGGAGAGAGCTATAGCTTGATGAATTTATGTGAAGACAGTGCAATAGTGAAACATGGCAGATGAGTGGTCATGATGTTTAAGGGAGTATAATTTAGAATCCAGAAGTGCTACTTTGGATTTGGATTGGATCCTACCCTACTTTATTTGATGTATGATCACCGACTATGTATTTTCTATTTGATTAAGTATTGGACGCATTTTTTGATGTACTTGTGAGCCAACTGGAAGAGTCTTTGAGATCGAGTATATATGAGTAGATGTTTTGAGATGCGAAGAAGTGTGTGGAAAATATTGAAACATTGTGATGTCAGAATCAAACAGAGGATGTTGTGAGCTTTAACTGGGACTAATTGAGCATAATAGATGCTTGTATAGTTCATTTTTGTTTAATCATTGTAAAAGACAATTTTTCTTTGTAAGAGCATTAAGCTCCTTGTATACCCCTAACAAGATTTCTATCCTTTAACAAGGATATGTAATAAATGTAATATTAAGCTCCTAACAGGGCTAGGTCTCCTTACAGGGACACTATACTCTTAGTGCATTATTTGTGGGTATCATCCCCACCAGGGTTTTCCCTTAATGGCCAGGGTTTCCTCATTAACAAATAATGGTGTTATGAGTTGTTTACTTTATGTGTATGTTCTTATTTCAGTAATTGCTTGGTTAAGTTTGAAATTGTTAAGTTTGAAAATAAAGTGATGTAATATTGATTCACCCCCCCCCTCTCGGTATTTACTTAATCCCAACATTTATGAGATTGTGAGATCTTCAAAATTTCTAATATAGAAATTTGGGTCAGTGTCCTTTGAAGTTGATCTACTAAGCTATATTGTCTTGATGTTGAAGATGAATAATTTTATGTTTTATTATTTGTTCCCCATAATGACACCTTTTCTTGACTCCTTGTGATGACATGAGTAGGTTCTTTCTCTTGTTTATCCTTAACAATGATAACATTGATGACATTATCAAATCTCTACAAGGTGTTTATGGTGTTATCATAAGCATGGACAAAAAATTTCTTATCTTTGCCTTTGTTTGGTTGTGATGTTTTTTATGATTCTCATTTTTCAAGATTAAGGAGTGGCATTTTAAATGTCTTAGGGTCATCATTATTCTTAGGTCCTTCAACAATAATTATGTTGTTATCAATAAAATCTTGGACGACATATTTTAATCTCATATTATCATTGGTTTTGTAACCCTTATTCCTACGATATTCAAAATAGTGTGACTCATTCCACCAAGAAGGTTTTACTTGGGGTTCATATCGTCTTGATTTGGGTAAGGTGATCAATTGTTTGGCTATAAGGCCCCATTTGGATCATGGAATTGGGATGAAATTAGAAGAAACAAAAACTAGAAATGGGAAATATGCAGTTTATGTTGACATCATCAAACTGGAATATGGATTTGGTAATTCCATTTTACCCCAAAATTTGGTATTACAATCTTCCATCAAAATAAGTGGAATTGGAATTGAATTCCAATTCAACCAAAATTAGAATTCAAAATAGAATGGATTTGATGCATTTTTGGGTCCGTCGAGTGAAATGAAGCTGCACACTCCATGATTCATTTACATCAAAATTGAAAATACAATGGATTTGATGCATTTTCGGGTCCGTCGAGTGAAATGAAGTTGCCCAATCTGTGATTCATTTGCATTTGCAGGTAGTTCTCGCTAGCGCATAGAGGTAGGGTTTTGAGACAGTGATTGAAAATTTTGGTTGATATCATTTGAAGGTATGCTCTGTTCATTTCATTCATTAGTGGCATTATAAGGTATGCTCTGTTCATTTCATTCATTCAAAGCTTGCACTCCGCATAGGCAGAGTGGACGCTGGCCTAGAATTTGGTTTGTCATTTCATCATATAATATAGTAACCCTAATGTTTTGACACACAAACAACCCATATTTTTTTATTTTTTTTATTTTTTGCAAATCATCCTCAACCCTATAAACCCTAGAAGCTCTATATAGTGAGAGGACAACATATTGCAAGTTGATTATTTATCTGAAAAAGAACTAACATAAAAAGAGAAAACCTAAATGAGAAAAACCTCATTGTTAGTTATTCTTGAGAAAAACAATCACTGTCTGATGTTTAAAATGGACATTTTCATCTTCTCGAAAATATACAGTCATCCCAAAATATATAGTCTCCCATGCATCAAACTTATTGCACACATCCCTTGTTAGTTTCAACAATTTGTTTTTCTTTGCTAAATAGATAGCTGGATAGGGCTAGCTCCCTTTGTCTTACTGTAAATAAATTTTTATTACAAAAATGTTTGTTACAACAATAGACATCCCATAATTACAATTGATGAAGCCCCTAGGGCTATAATTCTTGCTACCGTACTATCAAAATTGCATACACCTATGTCTATGTTTTCTATATAGGCTATACATTATACCAGGGAAAAAAGGAAAACCAACTAAAAATGGAGATGTGTATCACACCTAACCCAAACAAAAGAAGTACCCATGTACCCATCACCATATATGGGTACATTCCTTTGGCCTCAACCCACGAAGGTCCCTGAATAGAGAACTATCAGGAGAGATGGGGATGTGCCTCTCCTCCACTTCCCTCTTCATACGCTTTGCATGTGCAGCTCTGTCTTTCAATGATAAATCTCCTATGCAGTGTTTGTGTACCATAATTTTTTCTATCTCCTCCACATCTCTTACATCCTCCGCATACTAGTCTTCCCCAAAATTTGGTAGACTGGGGAAATCTAGGTCGTCCATGGTGAATTTTTTTCCTTCAGGGACTCATAACCCTTCACATCTTTTATAACCTTGGAGCCACTCAAAAGTTGGTGGTGGAAAGAGGGAGGCAAATTTCTGTAGAAAGATGAGTTTCCTATCTATCAAGCTAGTCCTTCCTCTCAGCGCCTCAAGCTCTATAGAAATGATTAGAGGGAACCTCCTTGCCACACCCACAAACCCTTGTTTTGGACCCAAGAAGTATTGTTATGAGACTGGTATCATCCTCTATACATCTACATTGTCCAACACCGCATCAATCTCATCCAGGTATTTGTGCTTAAAGAACCTCTAGCACAAGTTTTTTGTGTGAGATTTAGAGACTCCTCAGGTGAGGGCGAAGGCTAAGAAAATCCCTGTTAAATATGTGTTGATTCTGTACTTGTGATAGGTGTACAAACATTCTTCCCCTAGAACTTCTTTCACCACATGCAGAATGAGCGGGTGTTTAACAGATAGCATTCACATCAACCTTTTGTTTAAGGCATCACCTAAAAAGGCTATCATGTTGCATTTCGACTCCAGAAAAATTGGAGTGTCCATTGCTCCAAGTGTTATATGCCATAGAATACTAAAAATGACTCATCATCCTCATGCTGTTGTGGTTATATAGGAGAGACCACCTGTCATCATTAATCCCATATCTTTCCAAATATAGTCACACATTCCCAACATAAAGTGGCTCTCATTTCCATCATTCCTCGCATCTCAGTAATAAATTATTTCATGCAACGTGTCGTTGGGAGGTACATTCGCTTTGGTGTCACTAGGCTCAATACATATGGATTGGCCTGCTCTCTTATGGGTGATGACGATGTATACTACATACCCTATCAGGATGTGTGAAAATATGTGTCAACCTTTGGGGAGTCCATTGGTAAGCGTACCATGGCATTGGGTCATAATTGTGTGGGTTATAACTCTTAATTACTTTCGGGACACTTTGTGAGTTGGCCAATTTTTTTTATGTATAACATAATGCTAAGATGTTTGTATTATTCCTACCTTGGAGACAATCTATAAGATATTTGTATCCATTCTCATTTATATGTTGGATAATGATAATAGAATGATTTTGTCATTTCTTGTTGATATTATTCATTGTCATTCATATTATTATTCATTGTCAGTCATAATAGAGAAATACATGATTCATATAGTTCTGACTCTGGTAAGCCATTCATAAACAATGTGTTAATGTATAGTAACTAACTTATAATGTGGTATATGGATCATGGAAGATTATCCATTATGCACAGTAACAACTATACCCCATGATACTAGTTTGACAAAGACTTACCAGAGTCAGATCTATATGAATCATGGGTTTCTCTATTAGACGCCTGCAACAATATTATCAATGACGATGAGTGATAATATCAATGATAAAAAAGTAGGTGTTGAAGCAATTTACATAAATTGTACTAGCTGGAGTAGCAATATACAAATACTATATCTGATCCATTTATGATTAGATGGTACTGCCCAAACACTATTGACCAATATAACTTTGACTGATTTCCTAATACAACAGTGCTAACAAATTCAACAGGTATAGAGAACAAACAACTAGGAATGAAGATACAAACAAAAGAATCATATTACAAACAATAGCCATATTACATGGAACAAAATCATGTTGTTGCATCTCTCTCTCTCTCTCTCTCTTGTTGCCTATTAGTGGCTATTTTGTATCTCAAATCTTTGTCTCTGTCCACATTCTAGGTCATTGATGGATCTCACCAACAATATAAATGTTCAAGGACACATAGTTAGGAAGACCACAGTCACTCATCTTCTCGTAGTTGTTCTTTCTTTCCTTGCGATAGCCAAAGCAGTGTCTGCACAAGAAGGTAGACGACAAATGCGTAAGAAAAGAAGAAATAAAATTGGTTTTTATAAACACATTATTCATTCCAATGAGGTGGATTTTCATGACTGAGTACAAGAGCCTTCTTTCGGCTAGCCAATATTGTAAGGAAAAAAGGAAGCATGACAAATACGATAAACATAATGTTAGAAGAACAACTTATGTTCCTCCACACCCTAGGCCACAATATGAGGAATCGTAAGATTGCCCATAACTTTGTCTACTCAAGAGAGACAGTAAGTTGATACTTCCACAAGGTATTGACGGTTGTCTTAGCACTCCATGCAGATTATTTGTTACCACCTGGTCCAAACACTCCTTCATAAATTAGTGGGAAGGACCGTTTTGATCCATACTTCAAGGTACATCTCCTAGTGGTACAAATTTCTTTGTTTAGTGTTAATCCTATTATTGTGTGTTCATTTGATTGTAGTTTTTATTTGTATAGGATTGTGTTCGATCAATTGATGGAACTCATATACCACTCATTGTCAATGTTGACATTTAGAGTAAATATCATCATAGAAAAGGCAACTTGTGGCAAAATATTATGGGTGTCTGTTCATTTGATTATAAGTTTTAATACATTCTTGTCGGTTCGGAAGGGTCTACTGTAGATAGTCATGTTCTAGCTTCAACTCTCTTGAGATCATATCCATTGGTAGTTTCCCCTAGTATGCCAAACCACAGTGTAATATAGTGAAGAATACGATAAAATTTTTATACAATATACTTCTCATGTTTATACAATAAACCGAACTATATGTATCACGTTTTAACAATATAGTTTTTTTGGTAGGAAAATATTATTTAGTCGATGTTGGATATCCAAATGTACAAGGATTTCTCACTCCTTATTGATGTATATATTACCACCTGAAGGATTTTTCAAGAGAAAACCTAATAAACAGTCCACAAGAGTTGTTTAACCACCGACACTCCTCACTTAGAAATGCAATAGAGCGTACCATTAGGATTTTGAAGCAACATTTTCCTATCTTGAGGCATGAAACATCTTATCCAATCATGAAAGAAGCACATATTATTTTAGCATGTTGAATTCTACACAACTTCATTACTATAGAGGACGACGTTCCATTTGAAGTAGTTGAAAAGGAAGATGATCGTGATGGGATACATGTACCAATGCTTGAGACATATGGGTTAAGTCAGTGTGATAAGGATGATTGGGGGAAGTTTCGAGATGAAATAGAAAGTAGGATATGAAAAGACTACAAACGTTGAGAGTTGTAGTTTTAGAAGACCTTTCTTTGTTCATGTGAGACCTACCTTAGACCATCATAGTTTTACTGCTTTATTTTCTATGCTTTCAGTGATTATTTGCTTAGACATACTTTGACTATTGAGACTCTTATTTATTTCAAGATCTATTGAATCCTATGTTATATAATCAATACCTGGTTATGTAATCAGGGTACACTCGAGATACCTTATATTTTGATTCAGTTTCAGTTTCAGTTTATGATGATGTCATATATGGGAATAATTGTGTGGATGCAATTGTGATGGAACTTGGTTTAGGAAACCAATGATATATTTATTTAATTCAAATGTAGATATAATTTATATGCAATATAGTATTGATGATGTATTATGTTTCCATATCATGTCATTTTGGACCTACTGATGTGTGCAAAAAGTGTGCAAGGATAGTTGACCAAGGATCTAAATTGGGGACCCAGAGTGGGAACCTATGTTATATTCCATGAATTCCAAGGTTTTGTTTATACAAAGACACATGGAACTTATTGTATAAGTTGTTTATTCATGAATGTGGTTTGCATGTGTGTATTTAATTCAGTTATAGTAAATGTGAATATGCCATGTCATTTGTTTAATTAAATTGTGCCAATTTAGAAATTGTTGGATTTAAGTGTTGGCATGGATAGTTAAGTGAATCATGGATAGGTGTAGGGTTAACTAGGGGTTACCTTAGTGTAGTACCCAATCCTAACCTAGGTTAGGAAGTTTCTAGATGATCAATTTAAATTAGAAATCCGTGGGTAAACTTAAGGTGGAGTTTAGGAGGATCTTTTAGGCTCCCAAAAGGTAATCGGGGTCAATTTTAGCTACCCAAGTTGGTACCCTAGAGGTTAGGGGTAATTTTAAACCCTTTAAGAGCCATAAAACTCAATTATTACTCTCTTAAAGTCTCCTTTTCAAAGTTGAGCGAATTTGAAGAGTTGTGTAGTTTTGGTTAACCTCTCTTTTCTTCCCAAGTTGCATTTAACTCCATTCATGGAGAAGGAAGTCAAGTAGGAAGAAAGGGATGGTGAGATGTATTTTAGCTAAAAGGGTTAATGTAATTAAATTAAAGTGATGGGACTTTGTAATTAAATCAATTTGATTATAAGGTTTATTTAGCCAATTATGATTGATATTTAGGAATCAAATATAATGTATGATTAATGCAGATTTAGGGTTTTCTACATTTGACACTGAGGTCAAGTAGAGTCAGTCGAGACTCAGAATTGCCTAGTACAATAGGACTTTGATGATTCAGAAAGGTCGACAAATGCAACAAAATTGGTTAGGGTTGCATGATGCCAATTTTAGGGTGTTACAAGGGTCACCTCATCATTTATTGGTTCCAGATTTTTTGGAGGTTTTCTTATATAGGAAAGTTTTTAGTGAGAGCTTGGGTGTTCACCCACTCTCTACCTTTAGAGATTATTTCAGATTGAAGGAGCTTTTTGAAGAAAAAGACTTGGAAGGATAGCTCATCTCAGATTTTCAATTTTGCCTTAAGCTTGGAGTAAGATTGGTTTCTCTTAGAGTATTTTTTCTTTTGTTATGAACATTCTTAGCTTGGAACTGCATTAATGGAGTCCTATGTAAATCTTATGTATTTAAAGTTTTGAGTTTGGGGTTTTAGTTTGTTGTGTTTATTTTGTACTCCTTTTTGATTGGGATTCTTTAAGGCACACTCACCCTTGGGAGGGAAAAATATCCTTGAAGTGGGTGGTAGGAAGTGACTCCAGGTTAGTGCAGAGTCTCCCATGTGAGGAGGGAAATACAAGGGGTTCTTGATACCCATGATGCCAAGTATGGCCTAAGGGCATCTGAGGGCATAAGGAGGATTTTATTTATGATTGCATCTTGTGTAGATGGTCATTCCAAGTCCATGTGTGGCTTGTGATTTTACTTGTATATTTAGGTTTCTCCTCCTGAGACTGTATACCACCACCCATGTTTTTAAGAATGTCTCTTGGAGACCTTCTCACTGCCTTGCCATGTAGGAGAAGTTTTCTTATGTTTTGTGAATATTTATGTTTTCTGTGAGATTGTGAGTTCTTGTGTGTTACCCGTTCCATTTTGGATCCTCTAGCTTGGGGGTGACCTTGAAAAGGTCTAGGTTGGGAGGTGAGCCTCCATGGTCAACCTCATTTTATCAGGATTCAGCTGGATGTAGGAGCTTGCAAAGTATCTTTATGTTGAACATTTGGAAATCAGGGATTCCATTGTACCATGTAATGCCATGTAATTGATTTGTTATTAAATTGTAAAATGGAGATTTAAGGATTATGTAATTTTGGATTTTATTATATTATTGGGAAAGAGATTTTGGGAAGATTTTAATGTATGTTTTATTTGGTATAAATTATGATTTTTTTTATGCAATTTCAATTCCTAAGTTTATTAAATCTCAAAATGTGAACATAAGGAAATTGATCAAAATTTTAGATTTATATAGTTTTATTTAAATTTCCAATCACATGTAATTATTACTATTGTTAAATGGAATTTAGCCCATGGTTAGAAATTTAATGGATTATAGATATGAATGTTGTTTTTGGAAAATTTATTCTTTTTACTCTTGAGTAATTTCTTTTTAAATTTTAAAAAGAAAAAAAATTGTCCAAATCAAAATTCTAATTTCTACAATATCTTAAACTAATTGCTTAGATTTATATTATGTTTTTAAAAAATGAAAAAATGTGCCTATATACCTGCTGTTTTAGTACAAAGATTTTCATATTTTTAACCAATAAGTTAAATATTTTTAACTATATACTAAATGGTTAAAAACATTGAAATCAAAACTTAATATTAAAAAAAAAAATACATATATTTTATTTTAAAACATTCTAACAAAACATTTTTTGAAAATAAAAATAAAAAGAAAGTTTTAAAAAACAATTGGGTGGGGAGGGCTGAAGCCCTACCCTGACCCACCTTACTATGTTGAGGCCACGTGATAAGCAACCCCACTCCACTGTGGAACACGGTGGAGGGCTGTGTCGGCTGCGACCGGCCCGTCCTGCCCACTGTGTTAACACAGTGGGTGAGAGAGGCGCCGCGCCCCCGACCTCCCCACTGTGTGCTCTCCATGGTGGTGTCATTTCTTGCGGCCACCATAGACCACTGCCCCTCCATCTTTCTCGGTGGTGCCACCTCATGCAGCCATCACGTAGCCCTAAACCGCCGCCTCTGCGCTGCCCCACCATCGTTGACTTCCCTCTTGCCTTAACCCATCCTCAAGATTCACAAGGCATGGCTAGGGTTATGAAACCCTAGCCCTATGCCTTTTTAATATTTAAAGTTATATATATATATAGTTTTCATATTTAAAGATTTGATTTTATTTTTGAACTCAGATTTTTTCCTTAAAATTTTTAGTTGCAATAGTGGACTTTTGGACTTAGAAAACTCTAAAAGCTCTTAATAATTAAATAAAACAATAATTTAGTTGGTAAGATATTTGGAATATTCTAAGAGGATTTTAATTAAGATTAATGGAGGATAAAATTAAAACATAATTATTAAAGGGTATTCCTTAGCATTTATTTAAGTATTATATGTAAGGTTATTGTATTAATCTAAGAAAGATTATTTGAGATGTTTAAATTGTTTATGAAACAATAAACATATTAGTATATTATAGTTTTAATTTATTAGTTTATGATTGATTTTTTTTAAGATACCTTTTTTAATTTAATTAATCCGACATTTAAATCAATTTTAGGTTTGGTTATTGATTGTTTCTATTAATTAGAATTATTCTATTGCTTTAAACTGAATTGATTATTTAACAATTAGAGGATATAAATTTTAAAATACTTAGATATTGGTTTTAATAATTTTTTTCTTTAAATTAGATAGGGCTTGATGTATTTAACAAATTTTTATGGTATCGTTGACTATTTTCTTGCACGGTTGACTTTTGGTCAACTGTGATAAAATCTAGGTCAAATCTCCTCAATTTTTGTGCACATGCATTCCCTATAGCATAACGAACCCTTAAAACTTAGTTACACGTTTATCAGTTCATGGTTGACTTTTTGGTCAACTCTGTTTGACTCTAGTCAACTATCTCGGTTTGCATGCTCAGTCGAAGCATGTTGCTTAGGGATCCTTGTAGGATAGTTCTAGAAGCTATTCTATGTAGTTTGAATTTTAGTCAACTTGGTTAAACTTGGTCAACCTCCTTCTGGTTGGACCCTAGTGTTGTTTTTAGACACTTAAACTAATTCTGTTAATAGTATTCCCTCTGCATCATTTTGCGTGCACATGAAATCTTTAGGATAACTTAGTAAACCTTTAACATCTTGTAAAAAATTTTGTTGGTGTGTTTTTGCCCAAATTTTGGGCATGACATTTTGGTATCAGAGTCAGGTTAGCAACATTGGGAACCTAACCCACTACGTAATCACTAAAATTTGTCCTTGTATGTGTAGGATGCCTCCTACCACTCAACAAGCCCATAGACAAGGACGCGCTTGGAGACATACCCCCGCAGCTCGTGAGGAGGTACGATCCAAGGTAGAGGATCACGGAGGGGATCAAGATCCACCCCCTGAATCACCTCTTGATCCAAATGTAGAATTACTTCTGGCCTTTCAGAATTTGGCCGGACTCATACTGGACCGTAGGCCTCCCATGATACAACATAATGAACAACATAATTTGGAAGGATGTGGGTCCTCCGCCAGACAGAGAATTAGGAGCCCACCTCCTAGGTTTGGTGAGATTCAGGCTGAGCAAGAAGTAGGATCCATTGGAGGACCATGAATTATACCTAGAATAGAGGTCCAAAGGTTTGAAAGAGACCCCCCTGATATTGGGAATCAGATTAAGGAGTTGATGCGGCTCAAAATGCCTCCATTCTTAAGGGTACAAATGGGATAGGTGCAAAGTCTTGGCTTATAAGCCTCGAGAGGTGCTTCAGGTTGTGTAACTATGGTAGAAACCTTAGAGAACATTTTTCTATTCCCTTGCTTAGAGACCAAGCCTCCACTTGGTGGAGACACGAGGAATCCAAGGGACACTTGGTCATTAACAGCCTTACTTGGGATGCTTTCCTCAAGATTTTCAAAGCCAGATATGTCTCAGAACAGTTCAAGCAGCATCGTATAGATGAGTTTCATGATCTCTAGTAAGGGGGACTCTCAGTAGCCCAATATGAGACCAAGTTTCTTGATCTCCTCCCTTATGTGGAGTACATGGGGGATGAGATGCTACAGGTTAACTGGTTCATCAAGGGTTTGAATCCTGCAATATCAGATAGGGTACGCATGGTACCTTCAGGAGAATTAAGGTTCATGGTTGATAGAGCTTTGGTGGCCGAAGAGATAGTTAGAGGTCCATTGGATGCTAGGGATAGGTCTCAAAATTGCAATCCCACACCCAGGCCTCGGGATATCAGAAACCCCCATGGAGGGGGAATCAGAGGTACTCTTCAGGGTCATTCAAGACCCCACAACTGCAACAGCCACAAAAGTCTCATCAGAGCCAACGGTATAGTCCACCACAAGTACAGTAGGGCTCAAAGCCTAGGCAGTGGAAGACATAGGGTCCTAGGAAGGACTAGAGACAACTACAATGATTTTAGGAATCCATAGACCTATATCCCTCAGTGTAATTTGCACTATGTAGCTTAAGTGGTGCATGCGGAAGGGATGATATTTGTACACAATCACCATCAGCGATAGGGAAGAATAAGTAAAGAAGGAAACCTCCCTTGATGACTTTCCCACTCTTCAGGAATTTGCAGATGTCTTTCCTTCAGAGCTACCTGATATGCCTCCTCGTAGAGAGATTGAATTTCACATAGATCTCATACCAGAAGGAGAACCAGTTTCCAGAGCACCTTATAGGATGAACACAAATGAGCTTATTGAGCTCAAGATACAGCTTGAGGAACTGTTAGAGAAAGGACACATTCATCCTAGTGTTTCTCCTTAGGGTGCACCAGTTATCTCCGTGAATAAGAAAGATGGATCTCTTAGGTTGTTATTGTATTATCTACAGTTGAATAAAGTGACCATCAAGAATCAGTATCCAATTCCTAGGATCGATGACTTGTTTGAGCAGTTACAGGGTGCCTGAGTGTTCTCAAAGATATATCTCAAGTCAGAGAACCACTATTTGAGGATAGTGGATAGTGATATTCACAAGACCGCTTTCTGCACTAGATATGGCCACTACGAATTCATTGTGGTTCCATTCGGTCTTACGAATACTCCAGCTGTATTCATGAGTCTTATGAATGGAGTATTTTGTACCTTGACAAGTTTGTAGTTGTGTTTCTCGATGACATCTTGATATATTATAAAGATGAGAAAGAGCACGAGGAACACCTAAGATAGGTCTTGCAGTGTCTTATAAACAATCAATTGTATGGCAGCTTGTCGAAGTGTTCTTTCTTCAGAACAAAGGTCAAGTATCTAGGCCATGTTATTTTAGGTGATGGGATCTCAGTAGACCCATCAAAGATTGATGCCATTATGGATTGGCCAACACCTACCACTGTGACTGAGGTTAGGATTTTCATGGGATTAGCTTGTTACTACAAATAGTTTGTTGAGGGTTTCTCTCGAGTAGAGCACCACATCAATTCTCTTCAGCGAAAGGGAAATAAGTTTGAGTGGACTGAGAAGTGTGACATGCATTTTTAGGAGCTCAAGAGGGCACTTACCAGTGCACCCATTCTTGACATTCCAGATCCATCGACATAATTTTTGGTTTGCACAGATGCTTCTTTGGATGGTTTAGGAGGAGTTCTTATGCAAGGTGGGTGAGCTATAACCTACAAGTCCAGGAAACAAAAGACTAATGGGCTCAACTACCCTACCCATGATCTTGAGCTCACAACAATGGTGCATGCTCTAGTAAGATGGTGACTCTTTCTTTTAGGTCATCAGTTTGACCTTCATTCGGACTATCAGAGTTTTCAGTACATCTTCACTCAGTCAAACCTTAATGCTCGACAAAGGAGATGGATGGAGTTCTTATGTGAATATGATTTTGATGTCCATTGCATCAAGGGGAATGAGAATGTAGTCACAGATACCTTGATTAAGAGACATCATGAGCTTTCTTCTATGTCCATTGGCATGGATTTGAGAGATCACATTCTTCATCATTGCATGAGGATGAGATGTATGCAGAAGTTTGTAAGCTGATTTGATCTCAGAGACCCCCTAAGGGGAAGTTTTCAGAGTATACATTGGAGTCTGATGGACTATTGCTTCATATAGGACGTATATATATACCTTATTCTAGAGGACTGCATGAGTTTGTGATGTTAGAGGCTCATAGAGCTCCTTATGTAGTGCATCCTGAAGTTTAGAAGATGCATGCCGATTTGAGACAGTTGTACCCTTGGCCTGACATGAGATTACAGATTGCTGAGATGGTAGCTAGATACCTTGAATGCCAGAAAGTGAAGGTAGAACACCGTCATCCAGGTGGTCTTCTTCAGCCTCATGAGATACCAGTGTGGAAATGGGACACCATTTCTATGGACTTCATAGTAGGTCTTCCTATATCTTCTTGTCGTCATGATGCCATCATGGTAACAGTTGATAAGTTGACCAAGGTGGATCATTTTTCACCCATGCGAACCACCTTTACCACACCAATAGTGGCGCAGGTGTTCTTGTGAGATATAGCCATAACTCATGGCATACCTTGTAAGATCATATCAGATAGAGATTCTCTCTTCCTTGCATCCTTTTGGAGAGAAATTCATTCATCTATGGGCACTAAGATCAATTTTAGTACACCTTACCACCCATAGACAAATGGACAGACCGAAAGGGTCAATCAGGTGCTAGAGGAAATTCTACGCATGTATGTCATGGACTGTTAGACCCGGTGGGAGGAATACCTACACCTAGTGGAGTTTGCCTATAAAAATGGGCACCAGACATCAGATCAAGGATATAGTTTCCATTGGACCTGAGCTAGTCAGAGATATGGAGCAGTAGGTGACCTTGATTAGACATCATCTAGTGGAAGCTCAAGATAGGCAGAAGAAGTATGCAGAGTTGAAGAGGATAGATCGAGCCTACTTGGTTGGAGATAGGGTCTTCTTGAGAGTGCATCCACATAAGAGTCAAATCCATTTTGGAAAGGGCTCTAAGCTTGCACCTCGATTTGTTAGACCTTTTGAGATCCTTGAGAGGATAGGACCAGTTGCATACCGATTAGTGTTGCCACCTAGCCTGTCACACATCCATGTTGTGTTTCATGTTTCAGTCTTACAGAAGTATATTTATCACGAGTCTAATGTGATAGATTGGGATAGCTTGCAGGTGGATTTGGATGGGCAGCTGCCTTTGGAGCCAATTTGTATATTGGCTCGACAGACATTGGGTCTTTGAGGCCGAGAGCTGGACCAGGTTAGGGTCCAATGGGATTTCTATGAAGAGGTTACAACCTCTTGGGAGGACACAACACAGATGAAATCATAGTACCCTCAACTCTTCAATGAACTCCAGGAGGAAGTTCATGCCTAGAGGGGGTGGATGTGAGACCTACCTTAGACCGTCATAGTTTTATTGATTTATTTTCTATGTTTTCAATGATTATTTTCTTAGACATACTTTTACTATTGAGACTCTTATGTATTTGAAGATCTGTTAAATCCTATGTTATATATTCAGTACCTGGTTATGTAATCAGGGTACACTCGAGATACCTTATATTTTGATTCAGTTTTATTTTTTGATGATGTCATATATGGGAATAATTGTGTGGATGCAATTGTGATGGAAATTGGTTTAGGAAAATGATCATATATTTATTTAATTCAAATGCAGATATAGTTTATATGCAATATAGTATTGATGATGTATTATGTTTCCACATCATGTTATTTTGAACCAACTGATGTGTACAATGAGGGTGCAGGAATAGTTAAGCATCGATCTAAATCGGGGACCCAGAGTTGGAACCTATGTTATATTATGTGAATTCCAAGGTCCTGTTTATACAAAGAAACATGGACCTCATTGTATAAGTTGTTTATTCATGAATGTGGTTTGCATGTGTGTATTTAATTCAGTTATAGTAAATGTGAATAAGCCATGTCATTTATTTAATTAAATTGTGTCAATTTTGGCAATTTTTGTAATTAAGTGTTGGCATGGCTAGTTAAGTGAATCATGGATATGTGTAGGGTTAGCTAGGGGCTACCTTAATGTAGTACCCAAGCCTACCTGAGGTTAGAAAGTTTCTATATGGTTAACTTGACTTAGAAATCCGTGGGTAAACTTTAGGTGGAGTTTAGGAGGGTCTTTTAGGCTCCTAGAAGGTAACCGGGGTCAATTTTAGCTACCCAAGTTAGTGCCAAAGGGGTTAGGGGTCATTTTCAACCCAGTAAGAGACATAAAACTCAATTATTACTCCTCTAAAGTCTCATTTTCAAAGTTGAGCGAATTTGAAGAGTTGTGTAGTTTTGGTTAACCTCTTTTTTCTTCCCAAGTTGCATTTAACTCCATTCATGGAGAAGGAAGGCAAGTGGGAAGAAAGGGATGGTGAGGGTCACCTCATCATTTATTAGTTTCAGATTTTTTGGAGGTATTCCTTTATAGGGAAGTTTTTGGGGAGAGCTTGGGTGTTCACCCACTCTCTACCTTTAGAGATAATTTTAGATTGAAGGAGATTTTTGAAGAAAAAGACTTGAAAGGATATCTCATCTCAGATTTTCAATTTTTCCTTGAGCTTGAAGTAAGGTTAGTTTCTCTTAGAGTAGGTTTTCTTTTGTTATGAATGTTCTTAGCTTGGATCTCCATTAATGGAGTCCTATGTAAATCTTATGTATTTCAAGTTTTGATTTTTTAGGGTTTTATTTTGTTGTGTTTACTTTGTACTCCTTTTTTATTGAGATTATTCAAGGCACACTCACCCTCGGGAGGGCAGAGTAACCTTGAAGGGGGTGGTAGGAAGTGACTCCAGGTTAGTGCAGAGTCTCCCATGTGAGGAGGGAAATACATGGGGTTCTTGATACTCATGATGCTAAGTATGGCCTAAGGGCACCTGGGAGGCATAAGGAGGATTTTATTTATGATTGAATCTTGTGTAGATGGTCATTCCAAGTCCATGTGTGGATTTTTTTTTTACTTGTATACTTAGGCTTCTCCTCCTGAGACTGTCTACCACCACCCCTATTTTTAAGAAGGTCTCTTGGAGACCTTCTCACTATCTTGCCATGTATGGGAATTTTTCTTATGTTTTGTGAATATTTATGTTTTCTGTGAGATTGTGAGTTCTTGTGTGTTACATGTTCCATTTTGGATCCCCTAGCTTGGGGCTAACCTTGAAAAGGTATAGGTTGGGAGGTGAGCTTCCATGGTCAACCTCATTTTGTCAAGATTTAGTTCGATGTAGGAGCTTGCAAAGCATCTTTATCTTGAAGATTTGGAGATCAGGGATTCCATTGTACCATGTAATGCCATGTAACTGATTTGTTATTAAATTGTAAAATGGAGATTTAAGGATTATGTAATTCTAGATTTTATTATGTTATTGGGAAAGAGATTTTGGGAAGATTTTAATGTATGTTTTATTTGGTATAAATTATGTAAAATTTTGTGCAATTTCAATTCCTAAGTTTATTAAATCTCAAAATGTGAACATTAGGAAATTGATCAAAATTTTAGATTTATATAGTTTTATTTATATTTCCAATTACATTTAATTATTACTATTGTTAAATGGAATATAGCCCATGGTTAGAAATTTAATGGATTATAGATATGAATGTTGTTTTTAGAAAATTTATTCTTTTTACACTTGAGTAATTTTTTTAAAAATTTTAAAAAGAAAACAAATTGTCCAAATCAAAATTCTAATTCCTACAATGTCTTAAACTAATTGCTTAGATTTATAATATGTTTTAAAAAAATGAAAAAATGTGCCTATATACCTGCTGTTTTAGTACAAAGATTTTCATATTTTAAACCAGAAAATTGAATATTTTTAACTATATACTAAATGATTAAAAACATTGAAATCAAAACTTAATATTAAAAAAAAATACATATATTTTATTTTAAAACATTTTAAAAAAATTTAAAGAAAAATAAGTTCAAAAAAATTTTGGGTGGGGAGGGCCGGAGCCCTACCCCGACCCACCTTACTGTGTGGAGGCCTCGAGGTAAGCAACCCTACTCCACTGTGGAACACAATGGAGGGTGACATCGGTCACAGTTGGTCCATCCTTCCCACTGTGTTGCCATAGTGGGTGAGGGAGGCATCGCGCAATGCTAACCTCCCCACTGCCTCTCGACGGTGGTGCCGCCTCGTACAGCCACCACGTAGCCCTAAACCTCTGCCTCTGCTCTCCCCCACCACCCTCGACTTCCCTCTTGCCTTAAACCATCCTCAGGATTCACAGTGATGACATAAGTTTTTCCATTAGTATTCAAAGAGAAAACAATTGTTATAAATCGTCGGTTACACTACACCAAAAGTCAGGTTTCAGTTCAGACCGAAAGTGCTAAGAAAGGAGAAACCCGATGACACAAGTTTTGCAGTATTAATTAAAAGTACAACCCGAAGATGATACAGAGGAACCTGACAAGCAGGTTACACTATAAAATGAAAGAGCAGAAACAGAGGAACCCGACAACAAGGGAACCTGACAGATAGTTCAACAAAGGAACATCGACAGGCAGTCAAACTAATTTTAGAGTAAACTGATCATCAGACACCAAAAGTCTTTTATATCCTGAGAAAACTGGATCTGACTTCCACGCTAGATAAAACAATTATATTATATATTTAGAGTTTTGATTTGTTTTAAATCTATTTCTTGAGCAACACGAAACATTATTGTATTTTTTTTAATCAATCTAACTGATTAAAAACATGCAAACTAGGAGATCAAGGTAAAGTTGTAAACCTTTGATCATAGAGTTAAGTTTGAAATACGTGAAAATAAATTAGGTCAATCTATGTTATAAATAGAAGTTGTAATCATTCATTTGAGATGGATGAGAGGATGATTGTAGCCAATAAGCACATCTATGGATCAGACTGAGAGTCTCAAGAAGTAGAACAACAAAAGTTGAATTTGGTTATCAAGAACCAAGAACCAAGGCTACCGAGAAACATAGGTATTAATCAATCACATTAGGTGATACATTTATACATGTAATCTTGAATGGATCTGTAATAAGAAATTTTAGATTGCATACACTCAGGTCAATGAGTATTTTTGTCTGCATTCTAACAAGTGTAGCAAATAGAAGAAATCCTTTCAAGAAAGGTGGATTTAACAATCCTATTGTAAATCTCTTAACCGAGTGCACACTAAACAATGTTGCTAAATCTCTTAACAGAGTAGAACTTAACCAGTCTCCACATAATACTCCTGACAGGGTAGATCATCATAAGTGATCAAATTGTAAGAATTAACTGGCCCCTTCCAATCTGCAGATAGTGAATTTTTTGTGGGTGCCATCCCCACCGCAGTTTTTACCTTCTAACAAGGGTTTTCTACATTACCATATCTTGTGTTACGTGTTAATTACTTTCATGAATGTTTCTATAAATGTATACAAACAATTAAGATTATAATTTATATCATATGCATAAAGAAAGAACAATAGATATGATCGGTAAAGCAAAGATTTGTTTACATAAGGTTAAAGGTTAATTAACTAAAAGTTTTAGAGGTATTGATTCACCCCTCCCCTCTCAGTACACACTTCCCATTATTTCCAACAATTGGTATCAGAGCTAGATATCTTATTTGGAAAGTTTAAAGACTTAAGAGAAAAGATCATACAATGGAGAAGTACAAGCTTGACAAAAGTATTGAGAATCAAAAGCTAGAAATTCAGATCTTCTTTTAACAATATAAAGAAGATAGAATCAAGATGAGACAACTGCTAGATGAAAGAAAGATTATGGCATCTCACTGTAATGAAACATATTACCATGAAGAAGAGATACCGGATCTATTTGAGTCATTAGGATCTACAACTAGTAAAGCATCAGACACATCAGAAGAAAGCATAACAAGTATGAATGAAATCAATCAACATCTGGCTGGACAAGTAAAATCTTTGAAAATTGGTCAAGAGACACAGATGGTAAGAATTATTGATGTCATGAAAAATGCTATACAAGATGAGAAAGAAAGAACACTAGCTGTTAATGACAAGAAGAAGATTACTGAAAAGCTACAAGAGAAAGAGTCAGAAATACAAATGCTTATAGAAAATCATGATGAGATCACAAATTAGATTATTCTTATGAGTCAAGAGGCAAACAGAGTGAATTCAGAACTCATTGAAAGAATATAAGTTATCGGTGAGCTAAGAGAAGAAAATGAAAAGCTGAAACAAGAAGTAAGAATTCAACAACATAATGAAATAATCAAGAGAGCTGAAGAATGCAACAGAAGGATGGATGATTTTCTTGATGGACAAAAGAGAGCCAACAACAACACCGGACTAGGCTATACTGAGAATGGAGAATCACCCAACCAAGCTGATACAAAGAATGTCTATGCAAATCCAAGACCAAGAAATTTGACATGCAATCATATTGGAAGGCAAGGCCACACATCAAATGTTTGCAGGAGAAAAATGAAAGGTATTCCTAAATACACACCTTCATGCATAGGAATTTGTTATAAATGTAACAAGAAAGGACATAAAGCATATGAATGTAAATCTGAGGTGAAACAACCAAAGAAGGAAACCTACATGGACAAATACTGTCCTACTTGCAAAATACATGGGCACACATCTCTTGAATACTGGAAGAAGAAAAGGCAAGCATGGAATCCTAAAAATTAAGAAATCTCCTATCAACCAAAAAGAGTTAGTAACCAGTATGTTTTGGATTACAAGACATGGGCAAACTGTACAACATGTGGAGGATTTGGTCACATAGCTGAAAACTATATGAGACAATGGACAAGAAAGTCTAGAGGTTGGACTAACCTGTTAGGAACCCGTGTGTTCCTTCTGTTTATTTTGCTAGTGTAGTGTTGTCGGACGCATATGCTTTGTAAGTCGACCCGTGATTATATTTTATTATCCCACATGCATAGGTAGTATTACTTTTCTAGATCGTACTTAGTATATAAGAGTAGGTTAAGGCCTTTGTTGGACACGGTCGAATTTATTGTATTGAGCTTTCTCAAAGGAGGTTACCCCCTCGAAGTGGCCCGCGATCAATAGATTCATTCTGAGTTCTGCTATTGCTCTATATTCTGTTATTTCGTGCATTCTCACCATATTG
>MU224171.1:2777275-2788786 GCA_018584345.1 Thuja plicata | reverse complement strand
AGATTCAGCAACAATTTCCACACCTTAAGCTTTGAGGACAAAGCTTTTTTCTAAGGGAGAGGGGATGTTAGGAACCTGTGTGTTCCTTCTGTTTATTTTTCTAGTGTAGTGTTGTCGGACGCATATGATTTGTAAGTCATCCCGTGAGTATATTTTATTAGCCCACATGCATAGGTAGTATTACTTTTCTACATCGTACTTAGTATATAAGAGTAGGTTAAGGCCTTTGTTGGACACGGTCGAATTTATTGTATTGAGCTTGCTCAAAGGAGGTTACCCCCTCGAAGTGGCCCGCGATCAATAGATTCATTCTGAGTTCTGCTATTGCTCTATATTCTGTTATTTCGTGCATTCTCACCATATTGCTGTAAGGAGGTTCCTCTCATAACCTCGGAATGGCATGTCTACACTGTCATAAAGTTGGTCATCTGAAGAAAGACTGCAGAGACCAAATGATAGAGACCAGTACCTTTGCCAATAGAAACACCATTGAAGACATCAGGAAGATGAGAAACAAAATGTGGAGGAAAGCTACAAAGATTGATGAAGCTGGACCGAGCAATGCAAATGGTGACACCTTATCCAAAGGATCTAGTGACATCACCACCCACACCCAAGCAGATCAAGTAAGTATGCAACTACATTACACCAAGTTATATTTTTCATCAATTCCATTATACCTAGTTAAAATGCCAAATCAACATGGTTAAAGATGCACTATGGTATTACTTGTTATAACTCTATGAATTAAATCTCATTAGTCAATACATACTGAAATGCATCGGTGTACATAAAAAGCTAAGTTTCCTACACTTACCGAGAATCATTGGTTAACATATAAAAGCTAAATTTTCTAGTGTAAACCAAGATCTGTTAGTAATCATGTGAGTTGACAAAGTTGTCTTCGCCATACACCAAAATTCGTCAGTGAACGTAACAAGTTAAAAAATACCCCAAAGCATCACGTTACCACCAAGAATGTTATTGTGTATCACCTGGAGACTCTATCTTCACACACTGAGAAGTGGTTGAGCATTAATGACTCGACTTAGGGAAAAATTTATGAATAGATGACGGAAGGGTTTAATTCTTCACCAAGCAATTAGAGCAAAGAGACAGAGTCAAAACAGAGCACAAAGCAACAAGATTGCAGAGCAGCTCCAACCTGGTTCACAACACTCCAAATAGATCCCTTACAGCTACAAAGGTTGAAGTAAGTAACAGATATAACTGAGAACTCTATTTTCATTTACAGGAAGATGCCCTAATTTCATAAACAATGAAAACTACATAAGGAACCACTAAGCTCAAGAATGTTAAGAAGAATAAGGTCAACCTTATCAAGAATGCAACCTGTGAAGAACCTCATTACAAGATATGTCCCCAGGTTTCTTCACAAGCTGACAATACTAGTGCATTCTCCAGAGTACCAGCTAGGGTTTTTCTCGTCAAAGACGTGTGAGCATATATATACTGCAAGATAGAAGAAATAGGAGACCTGGAAGTTGAGAAAGCTTTCAAGAAGCTTTGTAACAATGATGGAACTATCAAGGAAGAGCACAAGTACATCAAGGTAAAAGGGCTCACAAATACCCTATGGTTCCCAAAGGAGTTCAAGACTGAATGGATTCGGTTAGTACTAAGTAGGATACATGACCAAAAATTATGGCTGGATGAGCCAAAACTAATAACCAGGGATGTTATACACGCAATTACCGATTATCCCATAACCGATAAGGTAAAGGTACTAAAGCACCCACTTAAAGTTGAAATTGAGAAGAATACATGAGCTGCATGGGATGGAAGAGGACTAAAGGTATCCACCATCAATGATGATGAACTAAAATTTGGAGCATGTGTCTTAGGATACAAATTCTTTCAGGCTAGAAGGATGAAAAACATTGCATCCAGAGTAGTGGATACATCATACAAGATTGTCAAGAAGGGATTGCAGTTGGATCTGTCAAAACTACTACTCAGACAATTAGAAGAGAACATGAAGACAATAAGAAATGCAAAGTCTAATTCATGTAAGTTTGGATCTTTGATAATGTGGATGTTTTTCTATTTCCAAGAATCTTTCCCATCTATAGGAAATGTCAAATGGGACACTACAAGACCAGTGACCATACAGATTAGTGAGTTCATAAAATTACTAGGAGACAATTTTGAGTCAGTCATGGATGAATACTTTGCTGGATTCAAAGATAGAATGCAGAAGAGAGTAAGGATTCTAGAACAGTTAATAGAAAAGTTCAAGACTGACATATGTTTTATGGTGGACACTAACTACACCTACATCAAGACATCTATACCGAGGACAACATGGATAGCTTCACTTGATTATGAGGTGAACATAGATCAAGCATAAAATGCTATTGAGGCATTGATAAATGAGCCATTAGACAAATCACAACCCAAGTTTGGAACTTATGAAGAAGCCAAAGAAAGGATTAAAACTGGGTTAGTTGTGAAGAAGATTGATAGAAAGAAAGACAATATGGTTAAGAACTTGAAGAAGAAGCTATCAATGAATGAAGAGGAAACTGAATAGAAAGAAGAAACTAAGGGACAGTCACCCATCGGTGAAGTGGAGAAGGAGAGTGACTCAGAGTCCACAGAGTCAGATACACCACTACCTCCACCAGAAAAGAAACCTAGGACCACTGCTGCATCCAGGACTAGGAGTCATACAACAAAGGATGCAGGTCCTTCACCGATAAAGAATGGTTAAGTAAGAACCTATAAAAGGAAACCTCAAACACAGAAAAGGGGACCAACAAAAAGAAGAAAGTTCCTCTGAACTAGGGAAGACATTGAGGACACCAAACATGATGAATCTGTCCAAAAAGAAAAGAATAAGATTCCTGAAATAGTTGATGAAGTATGTGCCTCAATTATCAAATTAGGTATAGTCAATGATAGAAAGATTAAGAAATGGCTAACATTGGATCCCATGGATCAAACTAAAATTGAAGAGGCAATTATCAAAATGATGTGTATATTCAAATATCTTCCAATACAATTGGTGGATAATATGCCAAAATAACTTTAGGATAGATTATCAACAAGATGGACATTTTCTCTACACTCTGAGAAAGAGATTAGGGAAAGAGCCCTAGTATCTGTCATGCCTCCCAAATAAAAAATGGAGTAAATTAAAGAGATGATGAAGAATCACTCCAAAAGGTTCTCACCAAAGTTGAGAGCCTACCAAGAGCTTCAAGGACATCTACTGGAACTAGACAGAAAGAGTGAGGCTAAATGGAGAAAGATACTTGATATGCCTAAGAAGGATACAAGTATCGAGCCACAAATAGCTCTTACCAAAAATCAATAGAAAAAGGATGATCAAGCTAAATAGAGCCCCAAACAAATTACCATCACTGATGAAGATGTCAATGAAGAATCATTAAACACAAGAGGTAACAAGGATATGAACATTGTAGATGAAACATGGCCGGACAATACAATTATTGATATTACTAGAGGAGATCCTGCAGATGAGATTCAGAAAGATGAAGATGTAACTATTGTCATGGACCAAACCGACGAACAATAGACTACAACATATTCTGCACAAATACACATACTGGGCTAGATTCCGTTATTGATTCAAGCAATCAATATAATCTCACAAAAGGAGAAGACCCCCGAGCTCGATACAAGCATACCTGAGGGCACAAGAGAAGGATAAAAGAAGGATGCAACTGATGAATAGGTAGTCATCGATGAAGAAAAAAAAGATAGAGATAACACTGAAAAAGATGCACAAATTAAAGATACAAAAGAAGTGCAAACAAAGAAAGGTGAAAAAGATAATATAGTTGATATCATGCCGAAGAAAACCAAAGGTGAAGCTGCAGATACACCAAAGGTAGATAAGGAGACATCCTCAGACAACCGATAGGAAAACACTGAGCAGAAAGATAAAGGTACAACACCACAAAAGCCTTCCTCTAGCACATCAGACCAAGAAGAGAAGCTGGCTATGGTTTTACATACAGGTGCATCACAAAAGAAGAAGAAGAAAACCAAGAAGAATAAGTTGGAGGTGACACTTGATGAGATCGTAGATATACCAAAGTGTGTTCCAACTACTTTAGATTTTGGATCACTCCAAGAATATGGAGAAATATGTCAAAGGAAAGATTTGCAAGAAAAGCTTAAAAAGAAGCACTGAGAATCCTTAGTACTAGAGACCACAAGGGATATCTTAAACCAGATAGTTCTTGACATTGATGTTGATCACAATGCCCCCATTCTAGATCAACTTTCCATTCTCACTGATGCCATCACAACACAAAATGTAGATGCAGAAAAGGCATTTGAGGAACGAGCATAACAAAAGTTCCAATATAAATTAACAGAAAAGTTTAGCCAATAAGTAGAAGAAAATAGGGTAAAGCTTTCATAATTAAAAAATGAATTAGATCCAATCATTACTGAAGTTGTTTCTTTAATTCAAAAGCTATGCACTTTAGAAAAATTCACAAAGGATAATAATGATAAGATTGCAAAGATCGATTCTGATCTAAATGCAAGTGCTCAAAGTCTAACCACAGATGAAAATGCAATCAAATTGAATTATGAGAATATAATTTAAATCAAACAGTTAAGACAATAAATTTGGGAAGAAGAATCATGGTTTCAAGAAGAGGTTACTGAAATACAGGCTCTAATTTTACCAAACCTCACACTTCTACAACAACACATAAGTTCGGCAAGACAACTAATTGCCACCCCTAAGATCTCTGTAGCAGACATCATCTACGACATGCATACAAGGATAACACTAGAGAACATGGCTCTTAAGAATTAAAGGAGAAATGGGAGAAGATGATGGAGGAAATGAAGACCTCTCACTCTCATATTTTTGATAAGCAATAGGTATACACCATTTCCCTTACTATCAAAAAAAGGGGAAAAGGAAAATGATATGAATAGAACATATAGTAAAAAGGGGAAAAGGAAGAGATAGTATAAAGACAAGTGTACATACACATATACTATACTATACTGACATATGCATAGGGGGAGTCATGAAATGACTAAGTAATACACATGATGTACATACTATAAATCTTTAGTATTTTGCACATATCAGCTTTTTGATACTAATGTCAAAGGGGGAGATTGATGACATAATTTTTTCCATTAGTATGAAAAGAGAAAATAGTTGTTATACACCACTGATTACACTACGCTAAAAGTCAGGTTTTAGTTCAGACTGAAAGTGCTAAGCAAGAAGAAACCTAGCGACACAAGTTTTGCAGTATTAACCGAAAGTGCAACCCGGAGATGATATAGAGGAACTCGACAAGAAGGTTATTATATAAATTGAAAGAGAAGAAACATAGGAACCCAACAGAAAGGGAACTCGATAGGCAGTTCAACAAAGGAACACCGAAAGATAGTCAAACTAATTTAAGAGCAAACCGAGCATCAGACACCAAAAGTCTATTATATCCCGAGAAAAGTGGATTTGACTTCCACGTCAGACACAATAGTTATATTCTATATTTAGAGTTTTGATTTGTTTTAAATCCATTTCTTGATGAACAAGAAACATTATTGTAATTTTTTTAATCATTCTAACTGATTAAAAACATGCAAACTAGGAGATCAAGGTAAAGTTGTAAACCTTTGATCATAGAGTTAAGTTTGAAATACATGAAACTAAATTAGGTCAATCTATGTTATAAATAGATGTTGCAATCATTCATTTGAGATGGATGAGAGGATTATTATAGCCAACGAGAAAATCTATGGATCAGTCTGAGAGTTTCAAGAAGCAAAACAACAAAAGATGAATTTGGTTATCAAGAACCAAGAACCAAGGCTACCGAGCAACAAAGGTATTAATCAATCATATTAGGTGATACATTTATACATGTAATCTTGAATGGATTTGTAATAAGAAATTGTAGATTGCATACACTCAGGTTAATGAGTATTTTTGTCTGCATTCTAACAAGTGTATCAAATAGAAGAAATCCTTTCAAGAAAGGTGGATTTAACAATCCTATTGTAAATATCTTAACCGAGTGCACACTAAATAGTGTTGCTAAAGCTCTTAATAAAGTAGACCTTAACCAATCTCCACATAATACTCCTAACAGGGTAGATCATCATAAGTGATCAAATTGTAAGCCTTAATTGGCCCCTTCCAATCTACAAATAGTGAAGTTTTTGTGGGTACCATCCCCACCGCAGTTTTTACCTTCTAACAAATTACCATATCTTGTGTTATGTGTCAATTACTTTCATGAATGTTTCTATGAATGTCTACAAAAAATTAAGATTATAATTGATATCATATGCATAAAGAAAGAACAACAAATATGATCGGTAAAACAAAGATTTGATTACATAAGGTTAAAGGTTAACTAACTAAAAGTTTTAAAGGTACTGATTTACCCCTCCCCTCTTAGTACACACTTCCCATTATTTCCAAAAATTGGTATCAGAGCTAGATCTCTTATTTGAAAAGTTTAAAGACTTAACCGAAAATATCATACAATGGAGAAGTACAGGCTTTACAAAAGTATTGAGAATCAGAAGCTAGAAATTCAGATCTTCTTTGAATAATATAAAGAAGCTAGAATTAATATGAGACAACTGCTAGATGAAAGAAAGATTATGGCATCTCACTGTAATGAAACAAATTACCATAAAGAAGAGATACCAGATCTATTTGAGTCTTCAGGATCTACAACTAGCAAAGTATCAGACACATCAGAAGAAAGCATCACAAGTATGAATGAAATCAATCAACATTTGGCTGGACAAGTAAAATCTCTGCAAATTAGTCAAGAGACACAGATGGTAAGAATGATTGATGTCATGAACAATGCTAGACAAGTTGAGCAATAAAGAACACTAGCTATTCATGACAAGAAGAAGATTATTGAAAATCTACAAGATAAAGAGTAAAAAATACAAAGACTTACAGAACATCATCATGAGATCACAAATCAGATTATTCTTATGAGTCAAGAGGAAAACTGATTGAATGCATAACTCATTGAAAGAATAAAAGTTATCAGCTAAGAGAAGAAAATGAAAAGATGAAACAAGAAGTAAGAATTCAGCAACAATGTAATGAAATAATAAGGAGAGATGAAGAAAGAAACAAAAGGATGATTGATTTTTTTGATGGACAAAGGAGAACCAACAACAACACTGAACTAGGCTATACTAAGAATGGAGAATCATCTAACCAAGCTAATACAAAGAATGTCTATGCAAATCCAAGACCAAGAAAGCTGGCATGCAATCACTATGGAAGGCAAGGCCACACATCAATTGTTTGTGGGAGAAAAATGAAAGGTATTCCTAAATCCACACCTTCATTCATAGGAATTTGTTATAAATGTAACAAGAAAGGACATAAAGCATATGAATGTAAATCTGAGGTGAAATAACCAAAGAAGGAAACCTACATGGACAAATACTATCCTACTTGAAAAATACATGGGCACACATCTCTTGAATGTTGGAAGAAGAAAAGGCAAGCGTGGAAGCCTAAAAATCAAGAAACTTCCTATCATTCGAAAAGAGTTGGTAACCAGTATGTTTGGGATTACAATACATGGGCAAATTGTACAACATGTGGAAGATTTGGTCACATAGCTGCAAAATGTATGAGACAATGGACAAGAAAGTATAGAGGCTGGCCTAACCCCAGAATGGCATGTCTACACTGTCATGGTCATCTGAAGAAATACTGCAGAGACTGAATGACAGAGACCAACACCTTTGCCAATGGAAACACCATTGAAGACATCAGGAAGATGAGAAACAAAATGTGGAGGAAAGCTACAAAAAATGATGAAGCTGGACCGAGAAATACAAATGGTGACACCTTATCTAAAGGATCTAGTGACATCACCACCCCCACCTAAGAAGATCAAGTAAGAATGGAACTGTATTACACCAAGTTATATTTTGCATTAGTTCTATTATACATAGTTAAAATGCCAAATCAGTATGATTAAATATGCACTATGGTATTGCTTGTTATAAATCTATGAAATAAATCTCATCAGTTAATACATACCAAAATGTAATAGTGTACATACAAAGCTAAGTTTCCTACACTTACTGAGAATCGTTGGTTAATATATAAAAGCTAAATTTTCTAGTTTAAACCGAGATCCGTCGGTAATCATGTGAGTAGATAAAGTTGTTTTCACCATACACTGAAATCAATCAGTGAACGTAACAAGTTAACAGATGCCCCAAAGCATCACGTTACCACTGAGAATGTTATTGTGTATCACCTAATGAATCTGTCTTCACACATCGAGAAGTGGTTGAGCATTAATGACTCGACTTAGGGAAAAGTCCATAAACAGACGATGGAAGGGTTTCATTCTTCATGAAGCGATTAGAGAAAAGAGACAGAGAGAAACCAAAGCATGAAGTGACAAGATTGCAGAGTGACTCCAATTTGGTTCACAACACTCCAAACAGATCCCTTACAACTACAAAGGTTGAAGTAAGTAACAGATATAACCCATAACTTTATTTTCATTTACGGGAAGAAGCCCAAATTTTAGAAACAATGACAAATACATCAAGAACCGCTAAGCTCAAGAATGTTACAAAGAATAAGGTCAACCTAATCAAGAATAGAACCTGTGAAGAACCTCATTACAAGATATGTCCTGAGGTTGCTTCACAACCTGACAATGCTGGTGCATTCTCCAGAATACCAGATAGGGTTTTTCTCGCCAAAGACGTGCGATCATATATACATTACAAGATAGAAAAAATTGGAGACCTGGAAGTTGAGAAAGCTTTCAAGAAGCTTTGAAACAATCATGGCACTATCAAGGAAGAGCACATGTACATCAAGGCAAAAGGGCTCATAAATGCCCTATGGTTTCCAAAGGAGTTCAAGACCAAATGGATTTGGTTAGTACTAAGCAGGATACATGACCAAAAATTATGGATGGATGAGCCAAAACTGATAACCAGGGATGTTATACACCCTATTACCAGTTATCCCATAACCACTAAGGTAAATGCACTAAAGCACCTACCAAAATTTGAAATTGAGAAGAATCCAAGAGCTGCATGAGATGGAAGAGGACTAAAGGTATCCACCATCAATGATGATGAACTAAAATTTGGAGCATGTGTCTTAGGATACAAGTTCTTTCAGGCTAGAAGGATGAACAACATTGCATCCGGAGCAGTGGATATAGCATACACGATTTTCAAGAAGGGTTTGCAGTTGGATCTGTCAGAACTACTACTCAGACAATTAGAAGAGAACATGAAGACAATAAGAAATACAAAGTCTAATTCATGTAAGTTTGGATCTCTGATAATGTGCATATTTTTATATTTGCAAGAATCTTTCCCATCTATAGGAAATGTAAAATGGGACACTACAAGACCAGTGACCATACAGATTAGTGAGTTCATAAAATCACTAGGAGACAATTTTGAGTCAGTCATGGATGAATAATTTGCTAGATTCAAAGATAGAAGGCAGAAGAGAGTAAGGATTCTAGAACAATTAATAGAAAAGTTCAAGACTAACATATGTTTTATGATGGACACTGCCTACACCTACATTAATCTAGCTGTACTGAGGACAACATGGCTAGCTCCACTTGATTATGAGGTTAACATAGACCAAGCATGAAATTCTATTGAGGCATTGATAAATGAGCCATTAGACAAATCACAACCCATGTTTGGAACTTATGAAGAAGCCAAAGAAAGGATTAAATTGGCTTAGTTGTGAAGAAGATTGATAGAAAGAAAGACAAGATGGTTAAGAACTTGAAGAAGAAGCTATCGGTGAATGAAGAGGAAACTGAACAAAAAGAAGAAACTGAGGGACAGTCACCTGTCAGTGAAGCCGAGAAGGAGAGTGACTCAGAGTCCATAGAGTCAGATACACCACTACCTCCACCAACAAAGAAACCTAGGACCACTGCTGCATCAAGGACCAGGAGTTAGACAACAAAGGATGCAAGTCCTTCACCGATAAAGAAAGGTTAAGTAAGGACCTATAAAAGGAAGCCTCAAACATAGAAAAGGGGACCAAAAAATAGAAGAAAGTTCCTCCAAACTAGGGAAGAGATTGAGGACACCGAACATGATGAATCTATCCAAAAAGAAAAGAATAAGATTCCTGAAATAGTTGATGAAGTATGTGCCTCAATTATCAAATTAGGTACAGTCAATGATAGAAAGATTAATAAATGGCTAACATTGGATCCCGTGGATCAAAATTAAATTGAAGAGGCAATTATCAAAATGATGTGTATATTCAAATATCTTCCAATACAATTGGTAGATAATATGCCAAAAGAACTTTAGGATAGATTATTAGCAAGATGGAAATTTTCTCTACACTCTAAGAAAGAGATTATGGAAAGAGCCCTAGTATCTGTCATGCTTCTTTAATAAAGAATGGAGGAAATTAAGGATATGATGAAGAATCAATCCAAAAGGTTCTCACCAAAGTTGAGAGCCTCCTAAGTGCTTCAAGGACATCTACTGGAACTAGATAGGAAGAGTGAGGCTGAATTGAGAAAGATAATTGATATGCCTAAGAAAGATACAAGTCCCGATCCACAAATAGCTCTTACCAAAAATCAACAGAACAAGGATGATCAGGCTAAATAGAGCCCCGATCAAATTATTATCACTCATGAAGATGTCAATAAAGAATCATTGAACACAAGAGGCAAAAAGGATATGGACGTTGCTGATGAAACATGGCCAGATAATACAATTATTGATATTACCGAAGGAGATCCTGCAGATGAGATTCATAAAGATGAAGATGTCACTGTTGTCAAGGACCAAACTGATGAACATGACACTACAATAGATTCTACACAAGTACACATACCGGGCCAGATGCCATTATTGATTCAAGAAATCAATATAATCTCACAAAAGGAGAAGACCCTGGAGCCTGATACAAGAATACTTGAGGGTGCAGGAGAAGGAGAAAAGAAGGATGCAACCAATGAATAGGTAGTCATCGGTGAAGGAAAAAAAGATGGAGATAAGACCAAAAAGATACAAAAATTAAAGATACAGAAGAAGTGCAAATAAAGAAAGGTGAACAAGATAAGATAATTGATACCACACCGAAGAACACCAAAGGAGAAGCTGTAGATACACCAAAGGTAGATAAGGAGACATCCTCAGACAAACAATAGGAAAACACTGAGTAGTAAGATAAAGGTACAACACCACACAAGCTGATGCAGAGATCAGGTTGGTGAACCATGAAACAACCCAAAATGAGCAAAAGTGAAGAAGTGTTCCAAGTGACCCTTCTAGGTCCTGACGGGAAAAACCCACAAGTAGTCAACTCTAGGAGGTTTCAAGGCTTCAATAGGTTTTTTTAGCATGTATGACATGTTCCAAACAACACCTTTCAGTTTCAACACCTTTTAGGCCAAAATGCACAATGTAGCCAAATGTTGTCAATGCAAAATTGCAACTCTGTGACAGCAGCAAGACAAAAAG
>MU224171.1:2735611-2776288 GCA_018584345.1 Thuja plicata | reverse complement strand
TTTGAATTCAAAAATTCAAATTTCTAACTATTAAACTATGCTTTTAATGGGTTTATTGAATCTTTTGACCTGTCTAATGGCAAGATATGATCATTAAAACCTACTAGAACCTATCTAATGAATCAAAATCCTATTTCATGCCCTCTTTACAACTTTTCCACATATGAGTCCATTTGGACCTTATACAACATTATAACTTTTTATGCTTCCATGAACCATAATTGGTGCAAGGACTGCCCAATTCACCCTAGAAGATGTTCCCTGACCCCTGTAATGCCTTGGATCTTCAATGTGCCCCTGATAAGCATATGATGCTCCTGCATCACAAGCCTTCCTCTAGTACATCACACCAAGTAGAGATGCTAGCTATGGTTTTACATACAGGTGCAACACAAAAGAAGAAGAAGAAAATGAAGAAGAATAAGTTGGAGGTCACACTTGATGAGATCATAGATATACCAAAGTGTGATCCAACTACTTTAGATTTTCAATCACTCAAGGAATATGGAGAAATCTGTCAAAGGAAAGCTTTGCAAGAAAAGCTTAAAAAGAAGCACCGAGACTCCTTAGTACTGGAGACCACAAGGGAAATCTTAAACAAGATAGTTTCTGACATTAATGTTGATCACAATGCCCCCATTCTGGATCAACTTGTCGTTCTCACCAATGCCATCAAAACATAGAGTGTAGATGCAGAAAAGGCTATTGAGGAACGAGCATAACATAAATTCCAATATAAATTGACCAAAAACATCATCCAAGAAGTGGGATAAAATAAGATAAAGCTTTCAAAATTAACAAATGAAGCAGATCCAATCATTACTGAAGTTGTTTCCTTAATTCAAAAGCTATGCACTTTAGAAAAATTCACAAAGGATAATAATGATAAGATTGCAAAGATCGATTCCGATCTAAATGCAAGTGCTAAAAGTCTAACCACAGATGAAAATGCAATCAAATTGCATTATGAGAAGATAATTGAAATCAAATGGTTAAGACAAGAACTTTGGGGAGAAGAATCAACGTTTCGAGAAGAGGTTACCAAAATACAGGCTCTACTTTTACCAAACCTCACACTTTTACAACAACACATAAGTTCAACAAGACAGCTAATTGCCACCCTTGAGATGTCTATAGAAGAAATCACTATAGGTATTGGTATACACCTTTTCCCTTACTATGAAAAAAGGGGGAAAAGGAAAATGATATGTTCAAAGCATATAGTAAAAAGTGGGAAAGGAAGAGATAGTATAAAGACAAGTATACATACACATATACTATACTATATGGACATATGCATAGGGGGAGTCATGAAATGACTAAGTAATACACATGGTGTACATACTATAAATATTTATTATTTTGCACATATCAATTTTTGATACTAATGTCAAAGGGGGAGATTGATGACATAAGTTTTTCCATTAGTATGCAAAAAGAAAATAGTTGTTATAAACTGTCGGTTACACTACACCAAAAGTTAGGTTTCAATTCAGACTGAAAGTGCTAAGCAAGGAGAAACCCAACGACACAAGTTTTGTAGTATTAACCAAAAGTGCAACCCTAAGATGATAGAGGAACCCAACAAGCAGGTTATACTATAAAGTGAAAGAGCAGAAATAGAGGAACCCGAAAACAAGGGAACCCGACAGACTTTTTAATAAAGGAACACCGAAAGATAGTCAAACTAATTTAAGAGCAAACTGAGCATTGGACACTGAAAGTTTGTTATATCCTGAGAAAAGTGGATCTGACTTCCACGTCAGATAAAATAGTTATATTCTATATTTAGAGTTTTGATTTGTTTTAAATCTATTTCTCGATGAACAAGAAACATTATTTTAATTGTTTTAATCAGTCTAACCGATTAAAAACATGCAAACTAGGAGATCAAGGTAAAGTTGTAAACCTTTTATCATAGAGTTATGTTTGAAATACGTGAAACTAAATTAGGTCAATCTATGTTATAAATAGATGTTGTAATCATTCATTTGAGATGGATGAGAGGATGATTTTAGCCAATGAGCACATCTATGGATCAGACTGAGAGTTTCAAGAAGCAGAACAATAAAAGATGAATTTGGTTATCAAGAACCAAGAACCAAGGATACCAAGCAACAAAGGTATTAATAAATCACATTAGGTGATACATTTATACATGTAATCTTGAATGGATCTGTAATAAGAAATTGTAGATTGCATAAACTTAGGTCAATGAGTATTTTTGTCTGCATTCTAACAAGTGAAGCAAATAGAAGAAATCCTTTCAAGAAAGGTGGATTTAATAATCCTATTGTAAATCTCTTAACTGAGTGCACACTAAATAGTGTTGCTAAAGCTCTTAATAGAGTAGACCTTAACCAATCTCCACACAATACTCCTAAAAGGGTAGATAATCAAAAGTGATCAAATTGTAAGCCCTAACTGACCCTTTCCAATCTACAGATAGTGAAGGTTTTGTGGGTGACATCCCCACCGCAGTTTTTACCTTCTAACAGGGGTTTTCTACATTAGCATATCTTATGTTATGTGTCAATTAATTTCATGAATGTTTCTATGAATGTCCACAAACAATTAAGATTATAATTGATATCATATGCATAAAGAAAGAACAACAAATATGATAGGTAAACAAAATATTTGATTACATAAGTTAAAGGTTAATTAACTAAAAGTTTTAGAGGTACTGATTCACCCCTCCCCTCTCACTAGACACTTCCCATTATTTCCAACAATTGGTATCGGAGCTAGATCTCTTATTTGGAAATTTTAAAGACTTAGGAGAAAAGATAATACAATGGAGAAGTACAGGCTTGACAAAAGTATTGAGAATCAGAAGCTATAAATTCAGATCTTCTTTGAACAATATAAAGAAGCTAGACTCAATATGAGACAGGTGATAGATGAAAGAAATATTATGGCATCTCGCTGTAATGAAAAATATTACCATGAAGAAGAGATACTAGATCTATTTGAGTCTTCAGGATCTACAACTAGCAAAGCATCAAACACATTAGAAGAAAACATCACAAGTCTAAATGAAATCAATCAACATATGACTCAAAAAGTAAAATCTCTACAAATCGGTCAAGAGACATAGATGGCAAGAATGATTTATGTCATGAACAATGCTAGACAAGCTGAGCAAGAAAGAACAATAGCTATTTATGACAAGAAGAAGATTATTGAAAAGCTACACGAGAAAGAGTTAAAAATACAAAGACTTACAGAACATCATCATGAGATCACAAATCAGATTATTCTTATGAGTCAAGAGGCAAACATAATGAATGCATAACTCATTGAAAGAATAGAATTTATTGGTGAGATAAGAGAAGAAAATGAAAATTTGAAACAAGAAGTAAGAATTCAGTAACAACATAATGAAATAATCAAGAGAGCTTAAGAAAGCAACAAAAGGATGGATGATTTTCTTGATGGACAAAGGAGAGCCAAAAATAACACCAGACTAGGCTATATCGAGAATGGATAATCACCCAACCAAGCTGATACAAGGAATGTCTATGCAAATCCAAGACCAAGAAAGATGACATATAATCATTGTGGAAGGCAAGGCCACACATCAAATGTTTGCAAGAAAAAAATGAAAGGTATTCCTAAATCCACACCTTCATTCATAGGAATTTGTTATAAATGTAACAAGAAAGGACATAAAGAATATGAATGTAATTCTGAGGTGAAACAACCAAAGAAGGAAACCTACATGGACAAATACTATCCTAATTGAAAAATACATGGGCAAACATCTCTTGAATGCTGGAAGAAGAAAAGGCAAGCATGGAAGCCTAAAAATCAAGAAACTGCCTATCAACTGATAAGAGTCGGTAACCAATATGTTTGGGATTACAATACTTGGGAAAAATGTACAACATATTGAAGATTTGGTCACATAGCTGAAAATTGTATGAGACAATGGACAAGAAAGTCTAGAGGCTGGACTAACCCCAGAATGGCATGTCTACACTGTCATAAAGTTGGTCATATGAAGAAAGACTGTAGAGACTGAATGACAGAGACCAACACCTTTGCCAATGGAAACACCATTGAAGACATCAGGAAGATGAGAAACAAAATGTGGAGGAAAGCTACAAACACTGATGAAGCTGGACCGAGCAATACAAATGGTGACACCTTATCCAAAGGTTTTGGTGACATCACCACCCACACCTAAGCAGATCAAGTAAGTATGGAACTGCATTACACCAAGTTATATTTTGCATCAGTTCCATTTAACATATTTAAAATGCCAAATTAGCATAGTTAAAGATGCACTATGGTATTAATTGTTATAAATCTATGAATTAAATCTCACCAGTCAATACATACCAAAATGCATTGGTGTACATACAAAGCTAAGTTGCCTACACTTACCAAGAATTTTCGGTTAAAATATAAAAGCTAAAGTTGCTAGTGTAAATTGAGATCCGTCGGTAATCATGTGAGTTGACAAAGTTGTATTTTCCATAAACCAAAATCCTTCAGTGAACTTAACAAGTTAACAGCTGCCCTGAAGCATCATGTTACCGCCGACAATATTATTGTGTATCACCTGAAGAATGCATCTTCACACACCGATAAGTGGTTGAGAATTAATGATTTAACTTAGGGAAAAGTCTATATATAGATGATGGAAGGGTTTCAATCTTCACCAAGTGATCCCTTACAACTACAAAGGTTGAATTAGGTAACATATATAACTGAGAACTCTATTTTCATTTATGGGAAGAAGCCCTAATTTTAGAAACAATGACAACTACATCAAGAACTACTAAGCTCAAGAATGTTAAGAAGAATAAGGTCAACCTAATCAAGAATACAACCTGTGAAGAACCTCATTACAAGATATGTACCGAGGTTGCTTCACAACCTGATAATGCTAGTGCATTCTCCAGAATACCAACTAGGGTTTTTCTCGTCAAAGACATGCGAGCATATATACACTGCAAGATAGTAGACATCAGAGACCTGGAAGTTGAGAAATCTTTCAAGAAGCTTTGTAACATTGATGGTACTATCAAGGAAGAGCACAATTACATCGAGGTAAAAGGGCTCACAAATTCCCTATGGTTCCCGAAGGAGTTCAAGACCGAATAGATTTGGTTAGTACTAAGTAGGATACACGATCAAAAATTATGGCTAGATGATCCAACACTGATAACTAGGGATGTTATACATGCTATTACCGGTTATCCCATAACCAATAAGGTAAAGGCACTAAAGCACCTGCCTAAAGTTGAAATTGAGAAGAATACATGTACTGCATGGGATGGAAGAGGACTAAAGGTATCCACCATTAATGATGATGAACTAAAATTCAGAGCACGTGTCTTAGGATACAAGTTCTTTTAGTCTATCAGGGTGAACAACATTGCATCTGGAGTAGTGGATACAACATACAAGATTGTCAAGAAGGGATTGCAGTTGGATCTGTCAGAAATGCTACTCAGACAATTAGAAGAGAACATGAAGACAATAAGAAATGCAAAGTCTAATTCATGTAAGTTTGGATCTTTGATAATGTGCATATTTTTCTATAGGAAAATATCAAATGGGACACTACAAGACTAGTGACCATACAGATTAGTGAGCTCATAAAATCAGTAGGAAACAATTTTGAGTCAGTCATGGATGAATACTTTGCCGGATTCAAAGATAGAATGCAGGAGAGATTAAGGATTCCAGAACAGTTAATAGAAAAGTTCAAGACTGACATATGTTTTATGGTGGACACTGACTACACCTACATCAACCCAGCTGTACTAAGGACAACATGGCTAGCTCCACTTGATTATGAGGTTAACATAGATCAATCCATTAGACAAATCACAACCCAAGTTTGGAACTTATGAAGAATTCAAAGAAAGGATTTAAACTGGCTTAGTTGGGAAGAAGATTGATAGAAAGAAAGACAAGATGGTTAAGAACTTGAAGAAGAAGCTGTCGGTGAATGAAGAGGAAACTAAAAAGAAAGAAGAAACCAAGGGATAGTCACCCATCGGTGAAGCTGAGAAGGAGAGTGACTCAAAGTCCATAGAGTCAGATACACCAATACCTCCACCAACAAGGAAACCTAGGACCACTGCTACATCCAGGACCAGGAGTCAGACAACAAAGGATGCAAGTCCTTCACCGATGAAGAAAGGTCAAGTAAGGACCTATAAAAGGAAACCTCAAACATAGAAAAGGGGACCAACAAAAAGAAGAAAGTTCCTCCGAACTAGGGAAGACATTGAGGACACCGAACATGATGAATCTGTCCAAAAATAAAAGAATAAGATTCCTAAAACAGTTGATGACGTATGTGCCTCAATTAGCAAATTAGGTACAGTCAATGATAGAAAGATTAAGAAATGATTATTTCTATTAATTATAATTATTCTATTGCTTTAAAATGAATTGATTATTTAACAATTAGAGGATATAAATTTTAAAATACTTAGATATTAGTTTTAATAAAATTTTGCTTTAAATTAGATAGGGTTTGATGTATTTAAATTTTTTTTATGGCATCATTGACTGTATTCTCACATGGTTGACTTTCAGAAAATCATGGTCAAATCTCCTTAGTTTTCATGCACAAGAATTTCCTATAGCATAATGAACCCTTAAAACTTATTTACACATTTATCGGTTTATGGTTGAATTTTTTGTCAACTATCTCGGTTTGTGTGCCCAGTCGAAGCGTGCTACTTAGGGATCCTTGGAGGATAGTTTTGGAAGCTATTCTACATAGTTTGTCTTTTAGTCAACTTGGTAAAACTTGGTCAACTTCATTATGGTTGGACCCTAGTGTTGTTTTTAGACACTTAAACTAATTTTGTTATCTGTATTCCCTTTGCATCATTTTGCATGCGCATGAAATATTTAGGATAACTTAGTAAACCTTTAACATCATGTAAAAGTTTTTGTTGGTGTGTTTTTGCCCAACTTTTGGGCATGCCAATTCTAAAATGTACTTGAAAGCAGATATAGTGATATACATCATGGGTTTATTGTTATTTTGTTTATATCTTCATTCCTAGCTGGTTATTGTCTGTGCCTCTTGAATTTGTTAGTCCTAAAGCATTACAAAATATAAATGGAATACACTGAGTACCAAGTGATGAAGATTAATTATATTGTTCTAATGGTGATTCTCAAATCACGTTTTCTTATAGTTCACATATAGAAAATTCTTTGAAACAAATGAAGCCTACAATCCATTTTTCTTATGATACTCCTTGGTGTATTCCATTATTTTCTAATGATAATTCTTAGTGTGATTTTGTAGAATTTTAATTGATGTGACATATGTTTGATTTATTTATTATATATACAGTTTTATTGAGTTATTGGTACTTTCAATTTTTATTGATTTATTATTTTATTTTTTGACATCTAAATTTATGTTAATTAATCTCTCCTTTACCAATATATAAATCCAGCTGTTATCAGCCAGCTCTTCATCAATCAAAAGACCAGGTCATTCAACCCTTATAAATTATACTCAATATAGCAATTATAAATACAATTAAATATTTTTTGTTGGAGGTTATTGAACAATGGATAAATATATTCATAGATTTATGGTTCGCTATGATCGACCAAATTGTGATTTTGCTTCCTTGGATTTGTTGATTTATGTGTTAATTGCTTAACCAAAAGCATTTTTTATTAGGGTTTATAAAGTTCTTGAATTGAATTCATCTTGTGTATACAGTGTATAATCATTGCAATTATCACTAATAAGATTTTTTATAGGTTATTTCATTCACACATCTCATGATGAGCATGGATGATGAAGTTCAAGTGAGCCATTGAGAGGAGGTTGAACATGGAGATGAACCTCAATTTGTCAAAGGAAAATTTCAAGAACAAGTTGAAAACATGGAAGCAAGGTTTTAGAGTTACGAGAGAGTTGGGGAATGTGAATGGTTTTGCATGGAATGAGAGTACTCAATGTGTGGATGCTGATGATAGTGTCTTGGATGAGCTTTTGAAGGTAACATGCTCTTTCAAATATGTTGATCTAAGTAATATTACATTCTTAGTAAGTTCATAATGAAAGACAAACATCTAATTCATTCATTATGCCAACATGCAGAGAAAAGAAATAAAAAATACCAAAGTGTATAAGAGACAACCCTTCCAATCTACAATGACTTATCCCTTAAGGTACCACAACTGCAATGACTCAAGAGACAAAAGAAGGGCACCATATGGATGAGGGAGTCCATCTAGATTATGATGAGTATATCCCTATCAATACACCTCTGAGAGTATACTTGATTTGGATGATGAGTTTTTTGGAATTGGTTGTTGATGATGTTGTTGGCATTCATGTTTTGTCACTGATTTCAACATATGTTTCTATGGAGGTAGAACAGACTGGTTATTACTATTTCTTGATGATCGACAGAAGTGTACGGGTACTATACGGTTGATTCAGAACAAGAAAAGATGGTGATGTGTATAAGGATATGTTGTGATCTTATTCCTAAGGTCGCACAGTTTAATATTGTCTACTAGATGAGTTATAGATGTTTTAGTGAAGACTGGGTACTGGACGGTGACAGTGATCTTTGACAGAGTTAGTCTCTGTGTTTTGAGTATAACTTTTGAGTGATGTGGATTCAGGTTACGCAAGCTTAAGGGATGGCAGAAGATGTGTTAAGAAATGTTTTTTATGATTCTTGGGTTACATGCCTCTTGGTGACATCATTTGTGGTGTGTGTTCTGGAAGAGAGCTATTTGGGGCTGAATTCATAGATGTAGCGTGTATTATAGATTGAGAGTGCGGATTACAAATCTTGGATTATATTTGATGAATTGTAATTGATATTTACATGTTATAGGTACCGTGTGTATCTTAACAAGGGGTTAAATAATTATTTGTATTTTGGGAAATCCTAATTGGCCGACCTATTAATTATTGTAATAGGGTATATATGAGAGAGATTTTCTTTTTGGAAAGTGTGATTGTGGAAGAGACAACAAAGTGTGAAAGATGCAAAATTGTTTGTGTGAAGTCTGTTGGATGTAGAACAAAGGTTGTGATTATGTTACTTCATTGGAACTGACCAAGAAAAGACAGTTGCTATCAGACAGTTCACTAGGTTGTATATTTCCTATATACACTTGTATTTCAGACTGTAAATCCCGAGGGTGGATTTAAACTTCTTTAGGCAGTGAGCCCACTGTTACTCTTGACTCCTAAAAAGGTCTATCCTTTAATACAAAATGTGTACTCTAACGCATCAATAAGCTCCTAGCAGAGCTAAATATTTTAAAAGAAATACTCTACTCTCAACAAATTATTTTTGGGTGTTGATTCCCACCTGGGTTTTACCTTTAATAGGGTTTCCTTGACAAAAAAGGATTGTGTTATTATGTTGGCATTTATTGTGTTATCATTTGTATTAAATTTTTAGTTTATAAATTTTAATGTTTAATAATTTGTCTCACAACTGATTCACCCCCCCTCTTAGTTGTGTTAGTGTATTGTTATTCCTAACAATTGGTATCAGAGGTACTGGTCCTTAGAGACAAATCCTAATAGCTTGAGGTGATTCTGAAGATGGCATTCTATAGGAAGGATAATCTAAAGTTTGATCCTGAAAACTTTGACAGTTGGAAGAAAAAGATGAGAACACATTTCTATGCTTGGGAATCGACTACTGGATGATTACAAAAAAGGATGTACAGATGAAGGCTGAGGATGAACTAGATAAGGCTACTGATGAAGAAAAAAAGATATTTTCATATAACATGGTTGCAAGGGAAGCACTGATTAGTGCATTCTCTGAAGGTGAATTCACTGATGTTAAAGATTTGGATTCTGCACATGACATTTGGACAAGATTGGTAGCACTATATGAAGGAGATAAGTTTACTAAGAAGGCGAAGTTACAGAACTGGAAGACAAGGATGGAAAATACGAAAATGAAAGATGATGAAAATATTAGAGCATATGTACAGAGAGTTACTGAAGTTGTTATTGGAATCAGAAACTATGGAGGCACATACAGTGAAGCAAAAGTGATTGCAAAAATTATTAGGTCTTTGACACCTGTTTACAAGACTAAAGTGAAAGCTATAAAAGAGATCATACCCTTGACAACAAAGTTTAATAGAGAGATGTTGATTGGAAAATTAACTAATTTTGAGGCTACAAAGATGGAAGATTCATTACCTAAAGTTGAGACAACATTCAAGGCGATTGTGCATAAAAATAAAAAGACTTTATTAGGAATTGCGAGCACCAACAGTAGTGACTTGAGAGAAGAGCTTGGTGAATATGTTGATGAATGAGAACAAATACAGGAATAAGAAAGAAATTTAGAGGAAATTGTGGCCCTGATCACTAGAAGAGAAAAGAGAGGTAAGGGTAAGTTTGAAGGAAAGTTACATCTGAAATGTTTTTCATGCAATAAGATAGGTCATTTTGCATCTAAATATCCTAAAAGGGTTCCAAAGCATAAATCTATTTTTTATAAACCTAAGTATTCAAGGGATAAGGAATGTTACTATGATAGTGAAGGTATTTCTAATGATGATGCTATTGATTATGATGAGATTGGATTTATTTCAATCAAGGATGATAAACATATTCATGAAGAAAGAGCCTTAGTGTCACATGTTGAAAATAAATCTAAATGGGTCATAGACGGTGGTTGTGCACACCATATGACTAGAGATAGAAATAAGCTTGTTAAAATATATAAGTATGATGGTGGCGTTGTGATATTTGGTGACAATACTCCTTAGCTTATCATTGGAGTTGGATCTATTTCTTTGGATGGAAATACAAATACTGACAATGTATTACTTGTTGATGGACTTAAGCATAATTTGTTGAGTGTTGGACAACTAGTGGACAAAGGTTATCAATTAAAATTTATTGATGGGAAATGCTCTATTAGAAGTAAGTCAGGAGACTTGATTGCATCTGGTACTAAATCCAAAGGTAATGTATTTGAATTGAATACATATGAGGCTTCTTGTTTTGTTGCGAAGGTTGATGATAATTGGTTATGGCATAGAAGATTTTTCCATGTTAATTTTGATAATATTGTGAAGGAAAGTATGAATAATAGAGTTAGAGACCTACCAAATATTGTGAAACCATCTAACACCGTGTGTAGAGAATGTGTAATGGGGAAGCATACTAGAAGAAATTTTAAAACAAAATCTTACTTAACAAAAGGGAAGTTGGATCTAGTGCATATAGATATGTGTGGTCCTATAAGAACAAGATCTTACTAAGGTGAAAGGTATTTTATACTTTTTGTTGATGAATTTTCTAGGATGCTATGGGTTACATATCTAAGAGAGAAATCATAGGTGTTCGAAAAATTTAAGATATTCAAAACAAAAGTTGAGAATGAATCAGACTTAAAGATAAAATGTTTGATATCAGATAGAGGTGGTGAGTTTACTTCAAATTTGTTCAATACCTACTATGAAGAGCATGGAATATACAGACATACATCTACTCCTAGGACACCAAAATAGAATGTGATAGTAGAGCAAAGAAATAGAACAATATTAGATGCTTCTAGAACTATGTTGATGGAAGGAAATGTATCACATGTTCATTGGAGAGAAGTTGTTGGTACTGCTGTGTATACTTTGAACAAAATTCAGATCAGAGAATCTACAAGTAAGACTCCTTATGAATTATGGTTTAATCATCCTCCTACTATAAAATAGCTCAGTATATTTGGTAGTAAATGCTATATCAAAAGAGATGATGAGATAGTAAATTTTGATGCTAGAAGTGATGAAGGGATCTTCCTTGGTTATTCTACTAAAATAAAAGCTTATAAATGTTTCAATCTGAGATTGAGGAAGATGATTAAAAGTGCTAATGTGAGGATAGATGAAAATTTCTAGATTCAAAAGAGAATATATGACTGTAATCAAACTATAGAGATCAAGGAGGTTACTGTAGATCAAGAAGAATGTTTGAGATTGACTGTGAGATCGAGGTATGTCAAGATGAATCAAATGAGCCTAAGACTTTGAGGTATGTTAAGAAAAACATCCCAAAGATCAAATTATTGGAGATGAAAATAGAGGAATGATGGCAAGATCGAGATTAAGAGATGAAATTTTTTTGATATCTCAAGTTGAACCAAAATCTATTGATGAGGCATGTAGAGATAAATCTTGGAGTAAAGCTATGCAGGAAGAATTAGAACATATAAAGAAGAATAACACTTGGGAACTGTTTCCTAGACCTAAAGATAAGAATGTTATAGGAACTATTATACACAAAATTTGCACCCTATTAAGCGATTGAGCCTAATGATCTGGTATAAAATGTGAATCACTTCCAGGTTGTGGGACCTATGCTAACTGAAGTGAAACCTCCAGATTCTAGGACAGTTCCTCTTGGATAATCACCTATTTTTTGCTCTTTAAACATGAAAAGTAAACTTGGTAGGAAAAGGGAAAGAAGGAGAACTGAAGAGAAATACTCAAAAGAAAACTTAACCTACTAGGAGATACACCAAAAAGACATGAATCACAATATAATGGTCAAGGACTAGCTTGAAATTCCTTATTTGGGACAAGTACAACTTCCTAGATAGGCTTGCAAAATATGTTTCATAGAGAGGTCCGAGATGAAACTATTGGAGGAAAGAAAAGATTTCATAGAAATAGCTTCAAGGAAGTAGACACAGACTATAACCTACAAACAAACATCCAATCCAACAAATAGGCACATGGATGCGACAAAATAGCAAGGAATGAACAAAATTCACAAGACTACTATTATCAATCATCCACAATAGTACACAAAGATGCAGAAAAGAAAGAAAACTTTGAATAACCCATGAATCTATTCAATAATCAGTCAATATATTATGCTTCAGAAAGAATCCCAATCATATAAAAACCCGAGGGGACAAAAAATGCCATAGAAATTCTTGCATAAGCTTGGAAAATTGAGAATTACAGACACATAAAAAGTTTGAGGAAAGAGAAAATGTCACAGAAAACTTCTTACATAATCTGAACCTTCCTAAAAAAGATAATAAAACTACTTATATACCACCTCCCCTAGCACACAAGCTCGGGAGTCAATCCATCTGATTAGTTAGGGAAGAATTATGGTTACAATAGATATTCCTTAAACAATTTAGAAACCCTAAAATAGTCAAGTCTGTCATTAAATGCACTTGGGAAATATCTCAGACAATCATATATAGTCATGAAGATATGTCTCATCTCCATAAATGTAAGCAATGAAGTCAGATGATCCATCTACTTTGTCTATGACATAGAACACGTCGCCACCGCCTTGAAACTATAAGAAATATATTTGAATATTTGAAAATTAGATCCAAATGATCACAGGTGGCGTGGAATGTCTGTATCAACGGCTCATAATAAGACTTGATTCTCCTATTTAACACATAGCCGTTTATCTTTCTTTATCTTTATCTTGTCCTTAAGCTCAAATTTGATATGGACACGTGGAACGATGTCGCAATTCCTTAAACGTTATCAATCTTCATCTTGGCCATTAATTCATAGCACCCACTGTCAGATCTATTGGAACTTGCTTTATATTTATCTTAACTTTGGCGCTGACTTCAACTCTAACTTGGACACGTGTCAACAGGGCACATTACCTCAATGGTTAAACAACTTCATCTTGGTCTCTAAACCTTTACGTATGTTGTTAGATCTTTCTTAACTTACGATGCCTTTACTGCTCTGTAAACCTGGGACCCATGATGTCATCAGTGCCAGATGTCACCATGGTGTAATGCCTCAATGGTTAGATCTCGATTACTTTTACCCTAAGCATTTATTTTATCCACACAATAAAAAATGACTTGATCGGTCTTTAATTTACCTTTTGACCTTAGCCTGTAAGTTGTCTTTAACCATTCTTTAACCTTGTGTACAAGAAATCCTTTGTATCTCCAAGCCGCTAGATCATTTCTTTAACTCTGAGTATATCATGAGATTAAGCGCCATCCACAAGATCAAGACTACATCGATGGCCTGCACTAATAATCTGAATTCTTTAACTAACTTTGACTTTGTCTAGTGATCTAACAGAAACTATAGATCCTTCCCCTGATCAATGGGAAATATCTTATCCTTGCAAAATCTGAATGGAACCAGACTTAATTTTCTGATCATGATTTAATTTGGAGATTCAGAGACAACGACTACCTCCAGATCTCTGAACATTTGATCTAACCTTGAGTTTATCACAAGATCTAGTGCCATCCCTAAGATCATCTTAGCATCAACAACTCACATTGTGACCTTGGATAGTCCATTTTAACTTTACTTGACTTGATCTTAACTCGGGTCTATCTGAAGATTCAGAGATAAACTGAGTCGATGAATCCTTTCTTGACCCTTGAGTTTATTTTGAGATTAAGCACCAGCCATAGGATTAAAACATGATCGATGATCTGCGCTAAGTCTCTTAATCTTAGTTGACTTGACCATTTCATTGTGAGATCTAGCAATGGCCCTCCGATTTGAACATGAATAGAACCTGATCAATGACCTGCGCTTGAGATCAAAAGGGCATATTCTTTTTCATTTCAAGATTAAGAGATAGACAAGGAGGTTAAAGTGCACATGGAAAAAGAGACATTTAAGTAATTTGAAAAAGTGACTTGAAATTAGAACAAGTCATGTAGGGTTTAGGGTTTAAGCATGAAACAACTCAACAAGACTTAGGGTTTCTTTCAAGACATGAACAAAGGGCTTAAACTAGGCCTAGAAATATGCAGAGAATAAGATGAAGACCAGAACATGAAAAAAAACCTAAAAAGCTGGGCTCTACCCTTGTCGAAGCCTCATTTACTCCACTTGTAGCCAAAATTAGACAGGATGGGAAATTCAGGTAATAGGAACTACGTGGGTTTTTAGGAATAAGATGAATGAAGAGGGAATGGTTGTAAGAAATAGGGCAAGACTGGTTTGTAAAGGCTACTTGCAACAAGAAGGCATAAAATTTGAAGAAACATTTTCTCTTGTTGTTAGGTTGGAAGTAGAAATATTATTTCTTGCTTATTCTCTACACAAAGACTTCAAAGTACATCAGATGGATATGAAATCTGCATTTCTGAATGGAGATATAGAAGAGGAAGTATGTATTGAGAAACCTGATGGATTTCCTTTTACAGAAGATGAGGACATGGTTTTCAATTTGAAGAAAGGTTTGTATGGACTTAAACAAGCATCAAGAGCATGGTATGAAATATTGGATAGGTATATACTTCATTTTGGCTTCAGAAAAGGTAATACAGACATCGATTTGTACTTAAGAACTAGTGGAGATGGAATTATAATAGTAGAATTTTTTGTTGATGATATAATTTTTGGGGGAAATGATGAAATGAGTAAAAATTTCTCTAAATAAATGGAAAATGAATTTGATATGTCAATGATTGGTGAGATTAAAATTTTACTTGGATTGCAAATCAATCAGAACAAGAGTGGTATTTTTATTTCTCAGACAAAGTATCTTAAAGAAATGTTTAAAAGTTTGGAATGACAGATTGTAAACCTGTTAGAACACCTATGGTTACTAGTCACAAGCTTACTAATATTGATGAAACTCAGAGTGTTTTTTCAGACAAATTACAGATATATGATTGGAGGCTTACAATATCTGACTCACACTAGACCAGATATTTCTAATGCAGTTGGAATTGTGACACGCTATCAAGCGGATCCTAAAGAGACATGCCTTTCTACTATGAAAATAATATTTAGATATATGAAAGGAACACTATATTATGGCTTATGGTATATAAAATCTAATGATTTTGATTTACATGCTTATATTGATGTTGATTGGGCTCCAACTCCTTGTTACCACTTCAAACTTCTAATTCAAACACCAAAACTCCACATATGTCTTCCTAGGGCGTGTAATGAATTTTCTAAGATGCAAAATCACTCCTTTTATCACAACTTACCTCTCCAAGTTAAGATACCAATCTCTGCAATATCTCCTTTAGGGACACTTTCCCTAGACCAAGATAAAGAGTAGAAATATTCACCAAAGGCTTAGGCCAACAAACCTAGGTGATGGAAGACATTTTTTAGACCCCAAGGGTAGAGAATCCACCAATGGATTTAGTCTTATAGACCCAGGGATGGTCAAAAACTAAATGGCCTAGAATTCCTTGTAGCCCTATCCAGAGGGTTTTTCAAGCATAAATTTCAAAAAAATGAGTATCTAAATGATATGATTAGGTTTCTAGATACCCTTTATGGAGTTTTGAAACCTCCCAAATCCTTAGAACTTCACTCCACTCTTGCACCCCTAAAATCTTACAAAGTTCACAGACCTAATTAGCTAGGTTAGGCTTGTATTACCAAGCAATTGGTCTAAGGTGGGTTCACAGAATGAAAAAAGGGCTTAGATAGCTTCCTCTACCCCAAAATGGTCTAAAAACACCATTGGTTTGATCCTCCCAGTCATATATTTCACATGCATGTGACTGTACTAAAGAACCATGCTAATTACATAGAGATAATTAGCCTAGGGCTTTGTCTCAAAAATCATAGAACTAACACTAAGATTTTGAGCTTTAGGAATCTTAAAGAGCATGATCCTAACTTGTATTTCCCAAGTGGATGAGAATATCCACTGGTTAAATCCCAAGTTAGGATCACATCTTTGGAGTAGACCCAGTAAACCTTGGTTTCTCAGACAGTGAGAAAGTAAAATCTATAACTCCTATGAAACTTCACAAAAAAAATCAAACCAACTGGAATGTTGAAGTAACTCAAATCATCACAAATTTTTGCAACTGGATCCATAGAATGAATTCATACTAGGATGTACACTATCCAAATGACTCAGAAAACTCTTCTATTTTCTTCTCTAAACATCAAGCTTCGTACACAGTAAACTCTAACCTTCCTAGAAGGAATGAGAATATATAATACCATTATATTGGCATTATAGATGCTCCAAGAAGTTGGTGTGGTCAATTACATTTGAGTTGTCATTCTTCAAGCAACATTTTGCAAATTTGCTCATGCAACATTTTGCAAAGTTGCTCATGCAACATTTTGCAAAAAGACAACTTTTGGCAATACTTGAAAAAATTGCTATTTTGAATAAAATGCCAACCTTACCAACCTCCAAGGGTGTGGGAGAGGTCCAAAACATGTCAAGATCCTAGCCTAAGGTCTTAAAACATAAACATCTAACTAAACACAAAATTACCAAAAGGGACTAACATGGTTTAACATGGTTGCAGGGACCCATAGGTTTATAACTTACCTTAGGGTCCTTCACCTTACACAATAGATCCACACATGCACACACTAGGGTGATCCAAAGGATTCACCTTATTACAAACACTTACGCAAATAAATAGGAACTTTAGGAGGTTCCCTGCGCAAGGAAATATTGATGACAAAAAAAGAACAAGTAGTGGTGGATTCTTTCTTGGAAAAAAATTGGTTTCTTGGCTAAGTAAAAAGTAGGATTGTATAGCTCAGTCTATTGTTGAATCTGAGTATGTTGTTTTTTCTATAAATTGCACACAAATTGTTTGGATCAAATAAATGTTGAAGGACATTAGGATAAATTTTAATGAGCCAGTGGTTATCCATTGTGATAACACTAGCACAATGAACATGTCAAAGAATCCAGCAATGCATTCAAAGACTAAACATATTTGCATTAAGTATCATTTCTTGAGAGACAAGGTAGCAGAGACGGGGATTAGATTGGAATATATCAGACAAAGGAACATAAATAAGATATATTTACAAAACCTTTTCCAAAGGATTCCTTTGAGTATCTCCGAGGTAAGCTTGGGGTGCGATCCCCTCCTTGAGAGAAGTAAATTGATGTAGGAATGCATCAGTCTAGTGGCTTTCAGAGCTATATCATTTTCTGGACTTGATGTATGGATCTACTCCTCAAGGGGAGTGATCACAGGAATATTATAGAACATATTTGGGTGATTTTTCCCCTAGTTATTTCATACATAAAGATTTGAAAAATACACCTTTCAGAGGAAAAAAGAAGAGTTATGGAACTCGTTGCCATTATTTTTAAAGGGGGAGAGATTCTCTGAGAAAATCCCTACTACTTTAGGGAGAGTTACGATGAGGATATTGAGAAGATTGTATTGAGAGAGTACTTTTGGGTTGATGGATTTTTCCATATGTTGTCATCAATGCCAAAGGGGGAGATTGTTGGAATTGGTTGTTGATGGTGTTGTTGGCATTCATGTTTTGTCACTGATGTCAACATATATTTCTATGGAGGCAGAAAAAACTGGTTATTACTATTGCTTGATGACTAACAAAAGTGTACAAGTACTGTGCGGGTACTGTACGGTTGATTCAGAATGAGAGAAGATGGTGATGTGTACATGGATATGTTGTGATCTTATTCCTAAGGTTGCATGACTTAATATTGTCTACTAGATGAGTTACATATGTTTTAGTGAAGACTGGGTATTGGGCGGTGACAATGATCTTTGACAAAGTTAGTCTCTGTGTTTTGAGTATAACTTACGAGCAATGTGGATTCAGGTTATGTGAGCTTCAGGGATGGAAAAAGACATGTTAAGGAATACTTTTTAGGATTCTTGGATTTTAGGAGTCTTGGTGACATCAGTTGTGGCATGTGTTATGGAGGAGACCTATTTGGGGCCTACTTCTGAGATGTAGCCTGTATTATGGATTGCGAGCATGGATTACGGATCTTGGATTTTATTTGATGAATTATAATTGATGTTTACTTGTTATAGGTACCATTTATATCTTAGCAAGGGGTTAAATAATTATTTGTATATTGGGAAAGCCTAATTAGCCAACCTAATTAATTATTGTAATAGGGTATATATGAGAGAGCTTTTCTTTTTGGAAAGTGTGATTGTGGAAGAGACAATGAAGTGTGGAAGCTATGAACTTGTTTGTGTGAAGTCTTATAGATGTATAACAGAGGTTGTGATTATGTTACTTCATTGGAATTGACCAAGAAAAGATAGTTGCTATCAGACAATTCACTAGATTGTATATTTCCTATATACACTTGTATTTCAGACTGTAAGTCGTGAGGGTGAATTTAACCTTCTTTAGGTAGTGTGTCTAGGCAGTGAGCCCATTGTTAATCTTGACTCCTAACAGGGTTTTTCCTTTAATAGGGATTGTGTACTATAATGCATCAATAAGTTCCTAACAGGGATAATCTACTCTCAGTACAATATTTGTGGGTTCTAATTCCCACCGGGGTTTTACTTTTAACATGGTTTCCTCGACAAAAAAGGATTGTGTTATTGTGTTGGAATTTACTGTATTATCATTTGGATTAAAGTTTTTTTTATAAAGTTTAATGTTTAATAATATGTATCACAAGTGATTCACCCCTCCTCTTAGTTGTGTTGGTGGACTATTATTCCTAACAAACTTTTATCATTCCAATCAATCTAGTGCAAGCAGTAGGCAAAATCCTTCAACACCATCATCAAGGAGGGGAAAGAGGAGGAAAGAAAGCATGGTTGGTGCATTGGATATGATCTTTGAAACTATCAAAAAACTACATGAGGGCTTCACTATGCCTCAAATTATCAATTTGGATAAATCTGATTTAGATAATGTTTTAGATAGTGTATATGAGGCCCTCAAATCCATCCCTAATTTGAGTCGAGGTACTATGTTGAAGGCATATGGAAATTTTATGACTGAACCTGAAAGAGCCAAAGGGTTATTGATAATGACTAAAGAGCAGAGAGTCGAGCAAATGGAAATGAAGTTTGGAGCTCTATAGTTTATTTAATTTCAGTTTAAGTATTCATATGTAAACATTGGCAAGGTTTGACAAGATACTTGTTAAACATTGGCAAGGTTAGCCGAGGTACTTGTTATATCACCAACATAAAGTTGATATCAATGTTTGACATTGTTTTATTTTTATAATATTTACATATTATTCTAATGTTGATACTCAAATCACATGTTCTGATAGTTTACATATGGTATCTCTCTGCCCAAATCACCATTGATGATTATAAAGATAGGTAGCTTAGAATTTTGTTTTAATATATTGTTTCTCTCTTCCCAAATCATTATTCATGATTAAATTACTACTCCAACTTGTACATTTTTTGTAGATTGCTCCAACACCTACTTTTTTGCTTTGCATCATATATACATGTGTTCATGAAGAATTAAAAATGGAAATGTTGATATTAATGTCTAATGCATCATGATTGTATATTGTTCATGATTTTAATTACTTAATGTAGAGTTAGTTCACACATGCCAAATGATTTTAAATTGTTCAATTGTATATTATTCTTGATTGACATTATTGTGGTCCATGTTATATGTCTATACCTCTTGAATTTGTTAGCCATATTGCATTAGAAAATTTAAATGAAATATACCAAGGAGTACCACGTGATGAAGATCAATTATACTGATAAATTACATTGTTCTAATGATGATACTCAAATCTTGTGTTATAAAGTATAAAAACTTTACATTTCAAATTCTTCAAAATTATTTTGATGGTTCACATATGGGTGCTATGCCCAAATCACCATTGATGATTAGAAAGATAGGTATTTTAGAATTTTGTTTTCATATATATAGCAGATACAATTTGTGAAATTACAACTCTAGCTTGTACAATTTTTGTGTATTTCATATAAAGATGTATAACTTTTTGGAGCAATTTACAAAAACTACAAGCTCGAGTAGTTTATCAAATTACTACTCCAACTTGTTCAGATTTTGTACATTGCTCTAACACCTACTTTTTTGCTTGGCATCATATATACATGTGATTTGAAGGCATTATATTTTTCCATTAGTATACACAAGGAAAAACATGATCTACACCATCGGTTGTCACTATACCGACAGACAGGGAACAACACTACCTGACGCCAAGGTTACCTGACAAACACTGTTTAGTGTTATCCGATGACAAAAAGGTAAATGGAACCCGATCAGTAACAACAGTGCAACCCGAAGAAATAGAAAAGAGAGGAAACCAACAGACAAAGGGAACCCGATGAACAGTTCAACAAAGGAACACCGACAGACTTCAATTTCAACCTGATGACCAAGAACCGACAATCAGTTACATCCCGCAAAAAGTGGATCTGACTTTCCACATTAGATAAATCATTGAAGTTGTATTTATAGCTTCTTGATTTGATTTTAAATCTATTATGTGTGGAGGAAGCAATGTATTTAATATTGTTTTAATTAGTTTTACTGATTTAAAACATGTAAACTAAAGATCAAGGTCAAGTTGTAAACCTTGGATCTGAGAGTTAACATTGTAATGTGTGATTCCAAGATAGGTCAAATACTTGTATAAATAGATACTCAATCTATTGTAAACAGTAGTTGTTCAATGAATATTGTAGCCACAGAGAGCATCTAGAGACTAGACAAGAGAATTCATGTAGAAGGACAGAAAATAATCAAATCAGTTTCAAGAACAAGAACAAAGGCTACCGACGAGCAGAGAAAAGGTATTCATCAATCACTTAAGGTGATATTGTTATTCTGAGAGATTTAATGGATATGTAATTAGAAATTGTAGATTGCATACAGTCAGGTCAACATTTGTACTCATTCTAACAAGTGTAGTATGCATAAGAAATCCTTTCAAGAAAGGTGGGCTTAACTGTCCTATTGTAAATCTCATAACTGAGTGCACACTTAAATCAGTGTTGCTAAAAGCTCTTAACAGAGTAGATCTTAATAGGTATCCACCTTAATAATCCTGACATGGTAGATCATCATAAGTGATCAAATTGTAAGCTTTAACCAGATCCCTTCCATTCTGCACATAATGAAGTTTTGTGGGTTCTATCCCCACCGTAGTTTTTACTTCCTAACAACAGTTTTTTGCGATAGCATATCTTGTGTTATGTGTTTATCATTTTCATGAATGTTTCTGTGAATGTTGCAAACTATTAAATATTATGAATGAACAATACATGCATAAGAAAGAACAAAAGTAATGGTTAGTAATGCAGTAATGAATGATTACTAATGATGAATTGTGAAAGGTGTTAAAAGTTTTAGAGGTACTGATTCACCCCTCCCCTCTCAGTACTACTCCCATTAATTCCAACAATTGGTATCAGAGATAAGTCTCTTCAAGGAAAAGCTTAAAAGCTTAAGAGAAAAGATCATACAATGGAGAAGTACAAACTTGATAAGAATATTGAGAATAAAAAGCTTGAGATACAGATGTTCTATGAACAGTATAAAGAAGCTAGAATCAAGATGAGAGAGATGTTGAATGAGAGGAAAGGTATGGCTACCCGAAATAATGAAAAATATTATCAAGAAGAAGAGATTCTAGATTTATTTTAATCTTCAGGATCAAATGCAAGTAATACATTAGATACATCAGAAGAAAACATCACAAATCTAAAGGAGATCAATCAACATCTGATAGAGAAAATAAAGATGCTGCAAATCAGTCAAGAGAGCCAGATGGTAAGAATGATTGATGTAATGAGTTATGCTAGACAAGTTGAAACATAAAGAACACTTGCTATTGATGAAAGAAGGAAGATTACAGAAAAGCTACAAGAGAAGGAGTTGGAAATTCAAAGACACGTTGAGCATCACCATGAGATCACAAAGCATATTATTCTAATGAGTCAAGAAGAAAATAGAATGAATATAGAACTCATTGAAAGAGTGCAGGCTATCGGTGAACTAAGAGAAGAAAATGAAAAACTAAAGCATGAGGTTAGAATTCAACAACAACATAACGAAGTTATCAGAAAGGCTGAAGAGAGCAATAAAAGAATGGATGATTTTCTTGAAGGAGAATGAAGATTCAACAACAACAATGGTTTAAGCTTTACTAAAATTGGAGAATCATCAAATCAAGCTAATCGAAAGAATGTCTATGAAAATCCAAGACCAAGAAATCTGACATGCAAGCACTATGGAAAGCAAGGGCACACATCAAATGTATGCCGAGGTAAAATGAGAGGTATTCCTAAATCTACATCTACATTCATAGGATTCTGTTATAAATGTAACAAGAAAGGACATAAGGCTTATGAATGCAAGACTAAGATAGAACAGCCAAAGAAGGAAACCTAAATGGAAAAGTACTGTCCTACATGCACGATGAATGGGCACACATCTAAAGAATGCTGAAAAAAGAAAAGGCAAGCATGGAAGCCAAAATGTCAAGAAACTCCTTATCAACCAAAGACAATTGGTAATCAATATGTATGGGATTACAATACTTGGAAAACTATACAACATGTGGTAGATATGGTCACATTGCTACAAACTGCATCAAAGCATAGACCAAAAGGTCTAGAGGCTAGTCAAACCCTGGAATGACATGCTTACACTGTCACAAAGTTGGTCATCTCAAGAAAGATTGCAAAGAAAAAATGATAAAGACAAGAATATATCCCAATGGAAACACCATCGAAGATATCCGAAGGGCTAGAGATAAAATGTGGAGAAAAGCTTCAAGCAATGATGAAGCTGGACCAAGCAATGCAAATGGTGACACCCCATCCAATGGATCTGGTGACATCACCACCCCCACTTGAGATGAACAAGTATGGAATTTCACTATACCAAGTCATATTTTCCATCAGTTCCATTATACAAATTGATAGATAGTCAAAATTTGCATAATAAAGATGCATATTATGTTACTTGTTCAAAATCTGAGAAAACAACCCCGTCGGTATACACATACCGAAAATCATTGGTGAACATAATTGATAAGCTGTCTACACTTACCATAAATTATCAGTCAACACATAAAATGGTTAAGTTACAAATGTAACCCGACACCCATCGGTAAGAAAGCAAAGTCACAAAGTTGTCATGACAGAATACTGATATCCGTCGATAAAAGCAATATTGGTAACAGCTATCCCAAGCATCCTCAACATCACCGACGATGATTGTGAAAGTCTTCCTGATGGACTCCATCTTTATGACCTGATGAATTATTGAAGCATTTATTTCTAACTTAGGGAAAAAGCCTATAAATAGTCGATGGAAGCACTTCATTTTGCACCCACGATTTGAAGAGAAAGCAAAGTGAAAAATAGAGCGATTGAAGAGAAAAAAGGAGAAGCATCCTCGACTTGATTCAACACACAGCAACCAGGTCAATAACCATTATCATGGATCAAAGTAAGTACCAAGGGCACCAGAAGCACTTTGTCTTTATTTTTAAGAAAGCCCTAAAACTTGAAAAATGGCAACCACCTAAGGAATCGCTAAGATCAAGAACAATAAATGGAATTTGGTTAAGCTGATTAAGAATAGCACTTGTATAGAGCCCAAATACAAGATATTCCTAGAGATCACATCAAAACCCGATGAAACCAAAGTGTTTTCAAAAATTCCACCTAGGGTTTTTCTCATAGAAGATGTTAGGTCTTATATTCACTACAAAATTGCTGAGTTAGGTGATCTTGAGATGGATGAAGCTTATAAGAAGCTCTGTGATGCCAAAAGCAACCTGAAGGAAGAAAAAAAAACACTTGGAAGTCAAAGGGTTAACTAATGCACTACATTTCCCAAGGGAATTCAAGACCGACTGGATCAGGTTGGTACTTAGCAGATTGCATGACCAGAAGTTATGGTTTGATCAACCCAAACAAATCACAAAGGATGTCCTTCACACTGTCACTGGTTATCCAATAACCACAAGCCTAGGGCACACAATCATCCCTCCAGGAAAGAAGTTGAAAAACTCACAAAAGCTAAATGGGACAATAGAGGTCTAAAACTAAACACCATCACCGACGAAGAACTGAAATTTGGTGCATGTGTAATTGGGTATAAGATTTTTCAAGCGAGCAGATTGAACAACATATCTACAACATCAGTAAACACAACTTACAAGATAGTGACCAAAGGAATTCAGATGGATCTGTGTGAGATCCTGTTAAAACAAATTGATGAGAACATGATCACAATTAGGTCTATAAAGACCAACACATGTAAGTTTGGCTCACTTATCATGTGTATCTTTTTATATTTTCAAGAATACTTTCCTTCAGTATGAAAAGTAAAATGGGACACTACCAAACTGGTAACACAATAGATTAGTGAACTGATTAAGTCACTAGAGGACAATTTTCAATCTGTTATGTCTGCATACTTCCTTGAGTTCAAGGAAAAGATGATGGAAAGGACTAGGATTCCTGGACAACTTGTTGAAAAACATAAGGATGAAATATGCTTTATGGTGGATACAGAGTTCACTTATATCAAACCGGTTGTACCAAGAATAGCTTTTTTAGCACCACTAGATTATGAAATCAACATAGTTTAGGCTACAAGTGCAATTGATGCATTAATAAATGAGCCTATTGACAACAAACAACCTAGGTCTAGAACCTATGAAGAGGCCAAATCAAAGATAAAACAAGCCCTAGAAATCAAGAAAACTGTCAATAAGAAAGATAAGATGGTTAAGAATCTCAAGAATATTTTATCGGTTGCAGAGGAAGAACAAGAACAACCAGAGGAAACCGATGAACAGGGCACCATCGGTGAGGGACAAGAAGAATAGAAATTAGATTCTAAGGAGATTGGATCTGATACACCTTCACCTCCACCTCCTAAAAAGAAGAAGAGGACAAGGATTCAAACTACTACAACCAATGCCACACCTCTTAAGAAAGGTCAAGTAAGGACCTATATGAGGAAGCAACCAGCTAAGAGAACAAAGAAACAAACTATAAAGGAAACACCTACAAAGAGGAGAAAAAGAATGGTCAGAACTAAAGCTGACTTAGAAGATTCTAAAGAGGATGAGCCTGATGTAGCAAAGAATAATTACAGAAATCAAACTGTTGATGAGGCAATTGAATCCATTGCTACACATGGTATAATGACTGATAAAAAAATCAGGCAATGGGATACACTCAAACTTGATGACCAGAATAGGATACAAGAAGTAATAATCAGGTCAATGGTAAAATTCAAATATGTACCAGCTGAATTCATCAATCAAATACCTAAAGAGTTGGGTAAGAAAATATCTCAACAATGGTCATATGCTCTACAGAGCGAAAGAGAAGCAAGGGAGAGGATACTAGTAACACTAATGCCTCCTGAATCTAAGATTGAGGAAATCAAAGAGATCATGAAGAAGCACTCAAGCAAATTCATAGCCAAGATATGTGCATACAAAGTGCTAGAAAACAAATTCATAGAGCTATATACAATAACTAAAACTAAATGGAGACAACTCCTTGATATGCAAATAGAGTCAACAAGTCATGAGGAACAATTACTTCTCACCTACACACCTCATAAAGAGGAGGAAAAAGACAATACAAGTCCTTAGCACATTTTTCTAGACAATACAGAAGACATGGAGCCAATAGATTTGGACAAAGTCATGGATAGTCTTGACATTCAAGACATCACAAATTATGACTCTGATAAAGATCCACAGAAGAAAGATGAAGTAATATTCATTACACTTAAGGATCAAAGACATCAACAAGATTTGAAGACATCAAATGATAAAGATATGAATGTTGTTGATGAAACATGGAAAGACACATCAGTCATGGACTTAACAAAAGAAGACCCTGCAGAGAAGATACAAAAAGATGAGGATGTCACTGCTCTAAAAGATCGAACCGATGAGAAGGACACCACTCTTGATACAACCCAAGTTACAAATCAGAGCAACATGCCTGTATTAATGAAGGCCATCAATATATTGGAAGGTAATACTGCAAAGGACACAAGCACACCCAAGGACAAGGGTGATGGAGGAGAAAAAGACACCATAGATAATACAGATGACACAACTATAGAAAAAGATGCAACCAATGATCAGACAGATAAGTCTGTTGATCAAAATAAAGAGGACACACAAAAGGAAGAAGGGGACACACAGGCAGAAAAAGGTGAAGAAGCAAAGCAAGATGAGAAGGAGAAGAAATCAGAAGAAAAATCTATAGAGACACCCAAGGTTGATGGAGAGACATCTTCACAAAACTGATAGGTGCAACCTGAGTAGAAAACACAAGAAGCATCTTCCACAAAGCCTTCACCAAGATTTTTAGAGAGAACAGATGAACTATCTATGGTACTTCATACATCTGCATCCCCAAAAGTATCAAAGAAGAAGAAGAAGAAGCATAAGAATCCATTAACATTGGATGAAATCATTGAGATTCTAGTTTGTGATCCAAGGACATTGGATCTAATTGAATTGACCAAATGTGCAAGACTCTGTGAAAGAAAGGACATTCAAGACAAACTAAAGAGAGAAACAAAAGAGGCCAAGGTACTAGAAGTAGCAAGAGGAATACTTCAACATATTGTACCTAATGTAGATATTGATCAGACCACCCCAATGCTCGATCAATTGGTGGTACTCACAGATGCAAAAACATCTCAGAACATAGATGCTGAGAAGGTCATGGAAGAGAGACTTGAACAAAAGTATGAGTTCAAGCTAGCCGAGAAGATAAGCCAGGAAGTGGCATTGAAAAAGGTAAATCTATCTAAATTGGTAAGCACACTTGATCCACTTATCTCAGAAGCTATTACCTTGATGTAGAAATTGTGTACATTAGATCAACTCACTCAGGAGTATACCGACAAGATAGCACAAATTGATGTTGATCTTAAGTCAAGTGCACAAAGTCTCACAAATAATTAAGAAGCAATAAAATTGCACATGAGAAAATCAAACAGGCTTGGAAACTAAGGCAAGACATACAGATTGCAGAGATGAAGTACATAGATGAGTTAAATGAGCTCCAATCTCAGCTCTTACGCACACTTTCACTCCTACAACAATATGTGACAAAGGCAAATACATTAATTGCCACCCCTGAAATGTCTGTCCTAAACAACATTTATGGTATGCATGCAAGGCTAGAGCTACAACACATTGCACTAGAACAACTGAAAGAAAAATGGGAGAAAATGCTTGAAGATTTCAAGACAACCCATTCCCATATACTTGACAAATTGTAAGTTGCACATTTTTGTCACAATTTTGGCATATTATAAGTCATACATTTTTGTCATAAGTATCAAAGTAAGGGGGAAATAATATGTATAGTAAAAGAAAGGGGAAATAAAAGGAGGAAATAATATGTACATATAGTTTAAATAATAGAGAATGTATAGTATACATGTACATATACTTATACTATACCGATGCATACAGTTAGAGGGAGTCATATAATGACAAGGATATAAACATGGTGTACATACTAAACACTTTAGTATTATGCACATATCAGTTTTTGATACTAATGTCAAACGGGGAGATTGAAGGCATTATATTTTTCCATTAGTATACACAAGGCAAAAAATGATTTGCACCATCGGTTGTCACTACACTGACAAACAGGGAACAACACTACCCGACACCAAGGTTACCCGACAAACACTGTTCAGTGTTATCCGATGACAAAAAGGTAAATGGAACCCAACGAGTAACAATAGTGCAACCTAACAAAACAAAAAAGAGAGGAAACCAACAGACAAAGGGAACCCAAAGAACAGTTCAACAAAGGAACACCAATAGACTTCAAGTTCAACCCGACGACCAATAACCGACAGTCAGTTACATCCCGCAAAAAGTGGATCTGACTTTCCACGTCAGATAAATCACTGAAGTTGTATTTATAGCTTCTTGATTTTCTTTTAAATCCATTATGTGTGGAGGAAGCAATGTATTTAATACTATTTTAATTAGTTTTACTGATTTAAAACATGTAAACTAAAGATCAAGGTCAAGTTGTAAACCTTGGATCTAAGAGTTAACATTGTAATGTGTGATTCCAAGATAGGTCAAATACTTGTATAAATAGATTCTCAATCTATTGTAAATAGTAGTTATTCAATGAAGATTGTAGCCATGAAGAGCATCTAGAGACTAGACAAGAGAATTCATGGAGAAGGATAGAAAAGAATCAAATCAGTTTCAAGAACAAGAACACAGGCTACTGACAAGTAGAGAAAAGGTATTCATCAATCACTTAAGGTGATATTGTTATTCTAAGAGCTTTAATGGATCTGTAATAAGCAATTGTAGATTGCATATAGTCAGGTCGACATTTATACTCATTCTAAGAAGTGTAGTACACATAAGAAATCCTTTCAAGAAAGGTGGGCTTAACCGTCCTATTGTAAATCTCATAACTGAGTGCACACTTAAATCAGTGTTGCTAAAATCTCTTAACAGAGTATATCTTAACAGTTCTCCACCTTAATACTCCTAACAGGATAGATCATCATAAGTGATCAAATTGTAAGCCTTAACCATCTTCCTTCCATTCTACAGATAGTGAAGTTTTGTGGGTGCCATCCCCACCACAGTTTTTACTTCCTAACAGGAGTTTTCTGCGATACCATATCTTGTGTTATGTGTTTATCATTTTCTTGAATGTTTCTGTGAATGTTGCAAACTATTAAAGATTATGAATGAACAATACATGCATAAGAAAGAACAAAAGTAATGGTCGGTAATGCAGTAATGAATGATTACTAATGATGAATTGTGAAAGGTGTTAAAAGTTTTAGAGGTACTGATTCACCCCTCCCTTCTTAGTACTACTTCCCATTAATTCCAACAGTGATCATGAAGAATTCAAAATGGACAATTTTGAGACTACACATATGTTGATATTACTGTCTAATATCTGATGATTGTATGTTGTTCATGATTTAAATTATACAGCCTACAATCAATTCTTCTGATGATACTCCATCGTATTTTCCATTTAAATATAAAGAGGTTAAGAATGAGCAAGATATGGGAAGCTTGCTCGTCGAATGCATGGAAAAAGGGCTTAGTTTTCTCTTGTGTTTTTTTTACTTAACGGTGTTTTTTCACACCACCATTCTGTTCTAGGATTTTTATCTTCCCCATCTTCTATGTCTTGCTATAGATGTTACATTATATTTTATGGCTTATAGCAAGAATTGCACTTCTTCATTTTGGACTTTTGTTCAAAGTTTTGTTCAAATTGAACTTTGCATTTTCATTTTGTTCAAATTCATAATATCATCAAATATGAAGCATTTTCATTTTGTACTATGATAAAAAATAGTCGTGTTTCTATCTGGATGTTTCTATTTGATATGAGACGTTGTATCCTTTAGTATGTTTCTTTTTCTTGCAATTATAATTAGTGTGAATGGAAAAAACAATCAACAAAAAAAATGATATATTGCATGATAGTGCAATCTTTGTTGTTATAGTGTTGATGGCTTTGGTGAATGTGCCTATGTGTCAATGTGGTGTTGGCCCTTGCGTGTTGAAAATGTCATGTAGAACGAGTAATCTTGAGTGTCAATTTTAGTGTTGCCCAAATAGGAAAAAGGTTTTTAATGGAAATACATTTTATGTTTATAAATAATGTAAGAACTAATCATTTTAGCAAGAACTAATGTAGATTTGGTATTGCAGGGAAATAATGGATGTCCATACTTTTGGTGGGTCGATGATACCCCATCTACATCTATACCTGATGAGGAAAGGAGTACACCTTGTGCAAGGCTCGAGAGGCAGCTAGTGTTTCCGAGATTTCTTCAATGACGAAAGCAGAAATCATCTTTCTACAATGCCTTCTTTGTGTGATAATCAGACTAGTTTGTTGGGACCATATGCGTAAATGCAGTTAAAAGAGATGGAACAAACTCAGTAGACTGAAACATTTTTAGGATTTCATATAGATATGTTGGACAAATTCTAGTAATGTCACGACTATTTTTTTTTAATTTGTTTATGATTTTGTATACAAAAATTAAAAAATTAACCGACCAAAAAAATTTTAAAAATTAACTTTATTGAAAAAATTAATAAATTTTTTTAAAAAATATTTGATGTTTTTAACTTGTTTATGATTTTCTATATATAAATTAAAATAATAATAATAAATTAACAATTAACCTTATTCAATAATAATATTTTATCTTAGTGTCATAATAATATTAGATATTTTTTTGCAATAAAAAACCTTATGCAAAAAGTGATGGCTCTGCACACACAAGCAAAAATATGCTCAACGAGATACGACACGGTGAAGTCATTGGATGCCCAGATTAATTTATTCGCCAGAACTAAGTACTTAGAATTAGTGGGGTGCATTCATTCTGCTACTTCATCACTGCTTCATCTAAACCGTATTATCAAAACCCTCCATAAAATTTCCTTACCTACACGCATGCTTCCCCTAGATTTGTTTCTAGGGTACTACCATGGAAGCTGGCCTAGGGTGTTCAGGAAGAAGATGGTAAATGGATCCCTACCCATAAATAGAATGCTATTAGGGCAAGGCACTTCAAGAACGGAGACATTATTCGATCAAAAAACCCTCATTTTTCTACTTTCTCTCTACCCATCAAAAATAGATTTAGGCATCTCCATCCACAGGACAATGAAGGAAAGGCTAAAATCATGCCCTATTCTCCCCCACATAGGCATAATCCTATAGGCTCAATAGAGACCAAGAAACCAGTGCGGATGATAGATTCCCTTTCTCAAGACATGCATAAGATATCTTAGGAAATGACATATTCTCCGCTGCATCGCAGATCCATGGATAAAATTAACCCTTACATTAATGTTTCGGATATAGTCATTAAATGTAATCATATTTTTATGGAGGGTTTGAGGACTCATTGCACATCCTTCGGGTTATTCGGAAAGTGGTTTGGCTCTGGGCTGAATATTCACGACATTAAAATATGGTTTCAGGATATCCTTGGGGAGCAGGTAAGTATGACTTTTCTTCCCAATAATTGTTCTTTTATGGAATGTAGAGAAGATTATGATGACCATATTTTTTCATTAGTATACGAAGGAAAAAAAATTTGAACCGTCGGTAACATGATCACCAAGTGACAACAAACAAATGTCACCGAAATAGACAAGTGCAAAGATCTCCAAAAGTGTATTAGCAAAATGATCACCGACATACAATTTACAGTGTAAACCAACAACACAATTCACAGAGTAACCCAACAGATAGTTTACAATGTTAACTGACAGACAGAATCAAAGAGTAAACCGACAATGCAATTCACAAAGGACCCCAAGAGCATAGACTATAGAGCAACCTAAGCACCAGTCTACCGAAAGACAATTTTATTTCCAAGAAATGTGGATCCGAGTTACACGTCAGATAAAAAACTTGAGTTTATATTTAGACTTATGATCATCTTTAAAACCATTTCTTAAGGGACAGTTAAAGCATATGTAATTATTTTAATCAGTCTAACTAATTGTAAACATGCAAACTAGGAGATCAAGGTCAAGTTGTAAACCTTTTTATCATAGAGTTTTTATTGTAAAGCGTGAAACCTAAATTAGGTCAATACATTGTATAAATAGATGTAGTAATCAATTAGAACATGATGATTGTATCCACAATAGACATCTATGGATCAGACAAAGAGTTTTATGTAGAAGGACACAAAAGACAAAATTCAGTTATGAAGAACAAGATTCAAGGCTACCGAGCAGAACAGAGGGTAAGATCATAAAAAAGGATCACACTTGTAGCCTTAATCGACACCTTCCATTCTACAGATAGTGAAGCTTTGTGGGTTTCATCCCCACCACAATTTTTACCTTCTAACAGGGGTTTTCTGTGTTACCAATTCTTGTGTCATGTGTACTTACATTTCATGAATATTTCTATGAATGTTTACATGCAATTAAGTTTATGTTTTGATATGACATGCATAAGGCATAAAAGCATCTATGGTCGGTAATGCAAGAATAGAGTATTAAGTTTTAATTAATAAAAAGTTTTAAGGGTATTGGTTCACCCCTCCCCTCTTAGTACAGACCATTCCATTATTCCAACAATTGGTATCAGAGCTAGATCTCTCATTTGGAAAATTCTAAATCACTTGAGATAAAAGCTAACACAATGGAAAGGTATAAGCTTGATAAGAATATTGAGAATTAGAAGTTACAGATATAGATCTTCTATGAGAAATACAAAGAAGCAATAATCAAGATGAGAGAGCTACTGGATGAAAGAAAAGTTATGGCATCGCACTGCAATGAAACTGACTATCATGAAGAAGAGATACCTGATTTATTTGAGTCATCGAGATCTATATCTAGCAATGCATTAGACACATCTGAAGGAAGCATTACAAATCTGAATGAAATCAATCAACATCTGACTAAAAAAGTAAAGGTACTGCAAATTGATCAAGAGACACAGGTGGTAAGGATGATTTATGCTATGAATAATACTAGACAAGTTGAACAAGAAAGAACATTAGCTATTGATGATAGGAGGAAGATCACTGAAAATTTACAAGAAAGAGAGACAGAGACACAAAGACTAACTGAATATCATCATGAGATCACCAATCAAATAGTTCTTATGAGTCATGAGGCAAACTGAGTGAACATAGAGCTCAATGGTAAATTAGAAGCCATTGGTGAGCTGAGAAAAGAAAATGAGAGACTGAAGCATGAAGCAAGGATTCAACAACAACACAATGATATGATCAAGAAAGCTGAAGAAAGTACCAAAAGAAAGGATTATTTTCTGAATGGACAAAGGAGACTCAACAACAATACCGGTCTAGGGTATACCAAGCATGGAGAATCATCAAACCAAGCTGATCAAAAAGATGTATACACAAATCCAAGACTAAGGATGTAGTCATGCAATCACTATGGAAAACCAGGCCCCACATCAAATGTTTGCAAGAGAAAAGCTAAAGGTATTCCTTAATACATATCTACATTCATAGGTAAATGTTATAACTGTAACAAGTATGCACACAAAGCACATGAATGAAGATCTAAGGTGAAACAAACAAAGAAGGAATCCTACATGGAAAAATATTGTTCTACTTGCAAAATGCATGGGCAAACATCTCTTGAATGCAGGAAAAAGAAAAAGAAAGCATGGAAATTAAAAGAACAAGAAAATGCTTATCAATCGAGAAGAGTCAGGAACTCATATGTTTGGGATTACAACACATGGGAAAATTGTATAGCATGTGGTATATATGGACACATAGCTATAAACTGCATGAGGAAATAGACAAGAAAGTCTAGAAGCTGGACTAACTCCGGAATGACATGCTTACACTATCATAAGGTTGGTCATCTAAGCAAGGATTGCAGAGACCGAGTGACAGAAACAAGCACTTTTGCTAATGGGAACACTATAGAAGATATCAGGAGAATGCAAAATCAAATGTGGAGGAAATTTACAAGCAAAGATGATGCTAGACCGAGCACCACATTTGGGGATACCTCATCCAATGGACCTAGTGATATCACAACCCCCACCTAAGCAGAAAAAGTAAGTATGGAACTACACTATACAAATTTATATTTTACATTAGTTACAATATGCATTGATAATATACCAAATTAGCATGAATGGAGATGCACTATGGTATTACTTGTTATGAATTTGTGAATTAAATCTCATTGGTCAATACATACCGAGAATCATCGGTGTACATATAATAGCTAAGTTGTTAGTATAAACCGAGCATCATAAGTAATCATTTAAAAGGGACAATCAAGTCTTCACTACATATCGAGCATCGTCAGTGAACATGTGAAAGGTCAATTGAGTTAAAACTTACCCCGAGCATCACATTCTCACTGAGGATGAAGTTGGTATGTTCTCCGAGCAACTCCATCTTCAAACAACCAAGAAGTAGGAAAAGTATTTATTACTCTACTTAGGGCATCGTCTATAAAGGGTGACATAAAGCTCATTCATTCACCAAGCGTTTAAGAGCGAAAAGAAGAGTGAAGAGTAGAGAAAAGAACAGAGCAAAGAATAGAGCTAAAAACAACGACCAGATTGTAGAGAGATTCACAAGAACATTCACAGCTACTCCGATAGATTCCCATCAGCTATAGCTAAGATCAAGTGAGTAACTAAGACTCACCGAGCAAATAAATAATTAATGGAGAAAGCCCTAATTTCACAGAAACATGGTAACTACATCATGATTCACCAAGATCAAGAATACAAAGGACAAGAAGGTCAATCTAATCAAGAATACAACATGTGAAGAGCTGAAGTATAAATTTTGTCCTGAGGTTGCTTCACAACCTGACAATGTTGGAGCGTTCTCGAGCATACCACCTAGGGATTTTCTAGTCAAAGATGTCTAAGCATATATACACTTCAAGATTGTAGAGATAGGAGATCTTGAAGTTGAAGAAGCTTACAAAAAGATTTACATAGATGGAAAAATTAAGGATGAACACAAGCACATAGAGATAAAAGGGTTAAAAATGTCCTAATGTTCCTGAAAGAGTTTAAAAATGAGTGGATTTGGATAGTACTCAGTAGATTGCATGACACAAAAATATGGTTGGATGAACTGAAACCAATCACCAAGGATGTAATACACACAGTAACCGATTTTCCAGTAACCGACAAGGCCAAAGCCCTAAAATGTCCTTCTCAACCCGAGATTGAAAATATGACAAGTGCAATATGGGATGACAAAGGTTTAAAGGTTAACTCCATCACCAATCCAAAAATGAAGCTCGATGCATGTGCACTGGGATAAAAGGTATTCCAAGGCAGAAGAATAAATAGCATAGCATGCGGAGCAGTTGACACTGCCCACAAGATTGTGAAGAAGGGATTACAGTTGGACCTATCTGAGCTTCTACTGAAGAAACTAGAGGAGAACATGAGGACTATTAGATCATCTAGGTCTAATTCATGTAAGTTTGGATCACTCCTCATGTGTACATTTTTCTATTTCCAGTTTTTCTTCCCATTTGTTGGTAATGTCAATTGGGACACTACTTGACCAGTAACAATACAAATCAGTAAATATTTTAAGTCACTAGGGGACAATTTTACATTAGTCATGAATGCATACTTCACTACTTTTAAGGATGTAATGTAGAAAAGGATGAGGATACCTGAAAAACTGGTGGAATGGTATAAAGATGATATATGTTTCATAGTGGATACCGACACCACTTTAATAAAACTAGTTGTACCGAGAACAACATGGTTACCACCTTTAGATTATGATATCAACATTGATCAGGCCACAAATGCTATTGAAGCATTATTGAATGAAGCAATAGAAAAATCATTACCCATATTTGGCACTTATGAAGAAGCTAAGACCAGAATTAAAACATGCTTCGTAGTAAAGAAGATTGACAGAAAGAAAACTAAGATGGTGAAAACACTTCAAAAGAATTTGTCGTAAACGATGAAGAATTAGAACAAAAAGATGACACTGAGGGACAGTCACTTGTTGGTGAATGTGAAAAATTAAGTGACTCTGAGTCAACTGAATCTGATGCACCGTCAACAAAGAAACCAAGAATTACTGCTACATCAAGAACTAGGAGTCAGACTTCAAAAGATGCAAACTCACCACCAGTTAAGAAAGGAACTTTAAGGACATCTAAGAGAAAGGCTCAAACTAGGAAACATGAAACAAGGCAAAGAAGAAAATACATCTAAGGAAAAGAAGATAAGGATGAAACTGAGAATGATGAGAAAGATCAAGGAGCTCAAATAGAAAAGCTCAAAGTTCCTCACACAATTGATGAGATTGCTGCATCAATCATCAAGAAAGGTATCATATCAAATTCTGAGATAAGGCAATGGCTAACCTTATCTCCTGAGGATTAGAAAATATAGAAGAAGCCATCATCAAGGCAATGATTGCATACAAATGTGTACCTATACAATTTAATAATATGACGTCACAAGAACTTAATGATAGAATATCAGCAAGATGGACATATGCGTTGCATACCAAGAAATAGATAAGGGAAAGATCCCTAGTAACAATCATGCCAGCCGAATCCAAAGTTAAGGAAATTGATGAAATGATGAAGAAGAATGAAAGGAAATTATCAGCTAAGATGAGAGCATACAAGGTACTCGAGGGCAGATTAATAGATCTTGATAGAGAAAGCGATGAAACATGGAATGAAATATTCAATCCACCTAAGGAGGATACAAGCCCTGAGAAGGTATTAGCTCTTACCGAGACCCCTCACAATGAAGAAAAAGAGTCCACACCGAGCCTAGAGCACATCTTCATAAATGATACTGAGGACATCAATCCAATTGAGGTGACAACACAAGAAAGAAATGTCATGGATGATGTACCTCAAAATTTTCAATCATTAGGAGATTCAACATAGGTCATCATAAAAGATATAACAATTATTCATTCTGATGATGAACCAAAGAATGATGAAGATATAACTACTGCCACCAAGTAGGAAAAGGAAAAGGATAGCATGGATGTAGCACAAATAAATATACCAAGTGACATACCATTATTGATACAAGCTATCAATATCATAACAAAGGCAAATGATAAGACACCTGAACCTGATGCAAATACACCGATGGACACAAGTGATGAACAAGGGAAGAAACAAGATACAAAAGATGAGAAAAAAGATGCAAGTGGAGAGGAGAAATAGAGTGATGCCAAGGAAACCAAAGAGGCAAAAAAATATGCAAATATAGACAAGGTTGATGTGGATACATCCACCACCAACCAACAGGTCAATACCGAGCAGCAAACAACATGCACCACACCTCCCATACAATCACCAAAGCAAGAAAAAGAGCATGAACTAGATATAGTTCTACATTCCATAGCTTCCAACACAATTTAAAAGAAGAAGAAGAAAAAGAAGAATAAAGCACCAGTCACCTTGGATGAGATTATAGAAATACCTTACGGCAATCTGAGAACACTGGATTATGAGTTACTAACAAGGTATGGAGAATTGTGTAAAAGGAAAGCCATACAAGATAAGCTCAAAAAGGAGAATAAGGACACACAAGTACTAGAAACTACAAAGGAAATACTATTATAGATATTACCCAACATACAAATTGATTAAAGTGCACCAATAATTAATCAATTAGCAGTTCTCACCTAAGCCATTATATCACAAAATGTGGAAGTTGACAAGGTGATAGAAGAACGTGCAAAGGAGAAGTACCGATACAAACTGACAGAGAAAATAAACCAAGAAGTGACATAGAACAAGGTAAAGCTATCTCAATTAGTCAATACATTGGAACCAATTATTTCAAAAGTTATAACCTTAGTTCAAAAGTTATGCACCATAGCGCAATTCACTAAGGAGAATAGTGAAAAGATTGCTAAGATAGATGCAGATCTTAATGCTAGTACACAAGGTCTCACAACCGATGACAATGCATTCAAGTTGCATTATGAGAATATTGTACAATATAAATGGTTGAGACTTGAGATTCAAAAGGTAGAATCCAAAATATGAGATGAGGTAACCGAGCTCCAAGCTCTACTACTACCGAATCTAACATTACTGTAACAACACACGACTTTAGAAAAAACACTAATTTCCACCCTGAAGATGTCTGTCACTGACAATATCTATGACATGCATTTTAGAATAACTAAGAGGGGGGGGGTGAATCAGTGGCCTCAAAAATATTCCAATAAATCAACCCAAAAACTTAGTACCATAATATTAAGCCTCCATTTATCTTCAGTCCTACAAGATGTATGCCTTCAAACAATCTTATCAAATAACTACTGCTCATAATTCATTTTTAAACCTTATTCTTACTATTTACCAATTAGCAGTCTTTCATTTACCAAAAAATAGTAAATTGCTTAGTGTATACCGATCATTCCAGATATGTGTATATAGACAACTAAGTATTTTTTCATTTTGAACTTCAGTTCCTTTCAGTGTTTAACTCTTTGATAGCTTTGGTCAACATTTCAATTCTCCTCAGGCTTCTTCATTGGGGTTGTTTGTCTGTCGGGTAACACTATAATTCTGGCCGTTGGTAATGCTTGTGATTCTTCTCATCCTTAATTCTTTTTAGTTTTCTTGCTTGAGCATCACTGTGACTTTGCTCTTGGTTTTCTCTGTTCGTCGAGTTCCACTAACCGTCAGTGTTTGTAGTCACTTAGTGAATGCTGGTCTTTTATGCATTACTGAAAGCATAATCTTTCTCTCCGATTCTCTGAAGTCTTTCACACTTTGTATATGTTAGAATAATAAGCAGAAAAATGCAAAAATAAACACACAGAAGAGAGCACAATGACACAAATATTTAAAGTGGTTCACCCAATCCCTAGGCTACATCCACCAATAGCGAGTCCAATATCTTTATTTTTATCCAGTGATTACAATCTGAAAACCTGCAACTCAATATTGTCATATGAAGCTATGAAAATCCCTCATATAATGAAATCTTGAAACCCTAAGCCCTTTTCACAAGTATATTTGACCTAACCTAATTAGGGCAAAAAATACTCTGACTAATAGAGAATTGATGGTCGACCCTTTACAATATTGTTAAGTCATTGTTGCCCCTTGACCTTGCCTGGGGTGCTACCCCAGGACCCCGCAAGGGGCTTTGCCCCTTGACCCCGAGCATGGGGTCGCTGCCCCCAAACCCCTATAGATAAGTCTGGGGGGAAACCACACCGAAATAACCTTAGTCTAATTAGGCTCCACATACATAACAATCTCCCACTTGGAGATTGATCAGAATCCACAACAATATCCTCCCACTTGGAGACTGGTCGACCAAACCTGTAGCTCCCACTAGAATAAAGAAACCACCCTGGACTCTGCTATTCTTTTATTCTGTTCACTCTAGAAGACCAACCAAAGCTGAAGAGGAATTTAGCTTCTCCCTTGTCACTACCTTTGTAAACATATCTACTGGATTATCATCAGTATGAATCTTTTCAATCTGTAATTGGCCATCCTCCAAAGTAGACCTTATGAAATGGTACCTAAGCTGTATGTTCTTTGTCCTTGAATGAAAAGAAGAATTCTTTGCAAGATGAATGGCACTCTGGCTATCACTGTACAATGGGTGATCTTCCTCCTTCTAACATAATTCCTCCAGAAAACATTGTAACCAAATCATCTCCTTGCTAGCTTCTGTAGCAGCTACATACTCAGCTTCAGTAGTTGAAAGTGCATTAACTTTATACAATCTAGAAATCCAACTGACTGCAGTACCCCCTACAGTGAAAACATACCCTGTAGTACTCCTCCTTGTATCAATATCTCCTGCTAGATCAGAGTCAACAAATCCACTCAGAACAGAACTAGATCCTGTGAAACATAATGCCTTTGTAGTAGTTCCTCTCAAATATCGAAGAATCCATTTGATAGCATTCCAATGTTCCATACCTGGATTGCTCATATACCTGCTGACAACTCCCACCGCATGAGCAATATCTGGCTGTGTGCATACCATCGCATAAATCATACTACCAACAACTGATGAATATGAGATGTTAGACATTTTATCTACCTCTTCCTGTGCCTTTGGGTACATTTCCTTAGTCAATTTGAGATGACTAGCCAAAGGTGTACTAAGTGCTTTTGCATCCTGCATATTGAATCTTTTCAACACCTTCTTTATATACTCACTTTGGGACAAATTCAAAGTTCTATTTTTCCTATTCTGTGTAATCATCATTCCAAGGATTTTCTTAGCAGCACCCAAATCCTTCATAGAAAATGACCTTGCTAATTTCTTTTAAAGTTCATTTATGTGTTGCATATTGGACCCAGCAACAAGCATGTCATCAACATAGAGTAACATGATAATGTAACTCCCATTATCCAATCTCTTAAAATATACACAGTGATCAGAATGACATCTATGG
>MU224171.1:2699623-2716781 GCA_018584345.1 Thuja plicata | reverse complement strand
TCATCAGAAGTGATCAATGTAAGCCTTAACCGGCCAACTTTATACTGCAGTACCAAAGTTTTGTGGGTACCATCCCCACCCCAGTTTTACTTTCTATTTGGAAGGTTTCTGGGTTACCAAATCTTTGCGTTTATGTGTTATGAATGATTATACTTTCATGCTTGCAGTAGATTAGATAAATGAATAGTTAAGTATATACAAGTGCAGAAATGATTTAAAGTTTTAAGAGTTACTGATTCACCCCTCCCCTCTCAGTAACTTGGCTAGTCTTGATTATTTCCAACAGAATGCTAGGTTTAGAAATAAACCTTCTTAATTCGTTGGAAGTTAAAATCTTGATACAATCTATAGGCAAACAAGAGGTTTTGAGATCCATTAAATTCATGACTAATGGGACTACCTATCATTTTCAACCAGCGTATTTTTATGGAATAATTGATCCTAAAATCTGGCTTGCTCCCCATAATGATCTCAAATGTAGTATAATTGATTATACTATGAACCTTAAAAAATTTCTTAATAGGAAAGGAGCCTCTGCTCCAAAACCTTAACCCATCCTTATTAAAGATGGGGAAATATGTAATTACCCTATATTACCGCCATCTAAGGAGATCACTCTTGATGTTTCCTTTATGCTCAGCGCCGATTTTTATATTACCAATTCATCACCTCTTTATAGAAAAGTTAAAAGTTACTTGGTTCCTTAGGAGTCTGAATTCGGTAATCCATATGTTCTGAAAGAGACAACTGGTGTGGAAAAAGTTAAATCATTAAAAAAAATGAGTATAAATCAGACAACAATGACATCCTGATAGAATCCTTTAAAAGTGTTGGGGTCTTTGTTGATAAATAATTTATTAGCTTTAAGGACTGGAATTCTGGTAAACCTATGCAGTCACTAAAAAAATGCCTCAAATGATCCGGCCTCAGAAACAAGATCAGACAAATCTTCAAAAAATGGTTCCTTGTCATAATATGGCGATAGAGTATGAGGATCTATGGGATTCATTTGAGGATGATATTAGTGATATAGAGGAAGATGAAAGACAAAAGATTGAATGGATTAAAAAAATAATGTCATTAGACAAAAAAATAACAATAACTGATATTTTACTATATCAAAATGATAAGATAAAAATGGAATCCTCAAATACAAATGAACCAGGTAATATCTCTTCTTTCTAACCATAGTAAAAACTATGGAAAGGAATATAAAAGTAACAAGGAGGTGATTTTAAATCCTGGGCCTTTATAAATTATACCCAAACAAACAGAGGCAACGAATCAGGATAACCAAAGTAATCTTAAGGATTTAGATAATTCTGAGAATAAAATTTTAAATGATAATATAGAGGAGATTGAGATAGAAGAAATTGTAACATATAAAAATGTAAGATATAAAATGTGTTAGATTTAAAAAGGAATGGGGGTAAATAAGATGCTCCCCTTTTATCCTTAGATACACAAATGAAGGATCCAAATTGATTAACCCCAAAGGAAGGATCAATGCATAAATGAATCAATCGTTTGGAAATAAGAGCAAAGAGGAAGGTCTTAAATACCCGTTTATAGGAAAGAATGTGTGATAGATCTAGAAAGATTAATAATATTTAATTGAAATGCATAGGAGAAAAGTACTAACCTTGAAATGTTGCAGATCTGAAGAATGTTGTTTTGGGGGGTCTTCACTCAGTTTCTGGAAAATATGAGACTAGATCTGGAATAAAAATGCAAAGATGAACAAAACCCAGAAATATTTTTTTGTTCCGACATAGTTCCAATTTTGACCCTCAAGTCAATGTCACCATTGACTCAGAATTTTTGATTCTGACCTAGGGCAAAATCGACCTAAAAAGTCTCCGACAGGAAATCTATTTTCGGATCCTAAATTTTTTCTGAAAAGGGTATCTGAATCTGCACTCTGATCTACTATTCTAAACTTGTACCTACAAGAAAAATAGATTTCTTTGTTGGGGGCAAGGTGTTTTCCTTGGTCAAACCCCAGTTTTTGAATTAACCTCAAAGTATAATTGAAATTTCATAAGTAAAACAAAGTAAATGAACAAATTCACCTTGCTTGTAGAAGCCCTTGTGGCGGATTCAAATCTGTGGATCCACAAGTACGCATGCATGTAGAATGTAGAATGTAGGAAGCCTCAAATAGATTACTTGTATCTTCAACACCAATCTTGAATGGATCTTAGAATAGGAAGAGGCATTGAGAAATGTGGATGGAGAAATCTTCAACAAGAGGGCTCCATGGAGCTTGAATCCTTCAATGGCCACCAATGGATCTTCTTGATGAATTGAGTGCTTGAGAAGTGCTTGAATGCTTGAGAATGGATGAATGCTTCAATGGCTACTTGGGTTTCTTCAAATCTTTCTTCTTCACCTTTGTATTTTACTCTTCAAGTCGTGAGCTCTTGTGATTATGGTTATCAAGTCTTAGATTGTTGGTTAGAGAAAATGAGAGGAGAAAGCCTCCTTATATATGAAACTAGGGCACAATCTTCTAGAGAGGCCTACATAGGAGAATTAAATTCCAATTAGACCTATACCTCTAGAAGAGGACCTATATTAAATATAATTTAAGAATTATTTCTCTAAAGACTGAAATTGCCGACCCGAAAGTGGGAGTTAATTCTTTCCAAAGCCTGACATCCGGAAACCCTGGAAATCTGAAATTTGGACCTTAGGTCAGAAAAGGCCGATTCTGACCTAGGTCAAGGTCAAGGTCGACCTTGACCCAAAAAGGTCAACTTTGACCCTGAGGTCAAAGTCCCAGTTTGCAGTTTGGAGTGTCAGAAACAGGCTGGAAAAAGTTGGAAATGGGGCAGAATAGGGGAAAAAGCCAGATCTAAGTCAGAGACCCATTCAAGGTGCTTGACATGACCCCAAACCACTTAATCGGAAGGATAAACTAGTCTACAATGGAAGTGCTTCCATTTTTTTACCATACATTTATCCCCCACTTTAGCAAGAGTATGGACTCAACACAATCTCTTGGCAAAGGAGATCATAAAGAATAGATAATCTTATTGAAATTAAAAGGGACAAAGGAATCCTCAAGCCCCCAGGGACTTAAGTCTTTATCAACCCTAAGATCATGATAAGAGAGACATCACCAGTTAAGGAGAAAAATAGAGAGGGTGTGATTACCTCGCCCAATGAGAACTTATGTCCCATTGTGAACCACACAAGGAAACAGTGCAGCTGGAAAGATGGAGTTGAACCGCCTAGTGAATGTGGCTACTCACTAGTCAACCCACCAGGGAGATCCATTCTTAAGGACACCTTCCGACCTTAAGGGATCAAGAGATTTGTATAAATTTAAACTGGAGGGATCAAGAGATCCTATAAGGTAAAAATCCGTGCTTTAAGGATTAGTCTTTAATCCATAAAGGGAAAAAGTTTTAAGTTTTGAACATGTGTGTGTGTGTGTGTGCAACAAGTGAGTAGAGAGTATGCCCCCATGTTAAATTCATTGCTAACAATTTAATAGGAGAAATGGCTTTAATGAAAACATAAACAACTCTACTGATTATGTTTCCACTATGAGATGCCCCCAAATGAAGACAAATCAAGGGAAATACCACATAAACATACAAAGAACACATAAGGGATCTACCTACTGTGGGATCAGTATGATCATAGGATAATATGTATATATAGATATGATATTATTGCAAATAAATTGACATCATTCCCCAAAGAAAGTAGAACTACAATCACAAATGGAGGAAAGAAAAACTCAAGAGTTATGAAGAAGAGTCTTTTTGGACCACAATATAGAGACCAAAAAGAATCAGTGCTACCATGTCACAGATCCAAGAAGACTACACAAGGAAAACATTTACGAACAATAGCACAAGTATAACATAACATGAAAACAACATATAGAAGAGTAAAGATACATATAGAGGAATTATACAACAGGTTTGATTCCTTTATCACCTTGCACCAACAAAGTAACAAGGGTCGTATAAAAGAGTCTAACAAACATTTAGCAAACACATTACGGGAGAATCACAATACAACATGAAAACACAAAAAGGGATACCATGAAGGATAAGCCAATCAGGCGCATCACCTACTCTCCCCATCTTAGTTTATATCATTTAGGGAAGGTGGGAAACTTGCAAGAGGGACTATATCCAATACAGTAGGAATAATAGCCAATTCCAAACAAGGATCCTCTTGAGAATCACGTTGCTCGATACTAGGTGTAATTATCAATTGAGTTGAAAGCATATGAGGTAAATTAGTATCAAGATCAATAGTCTCATATTCATCACTAAGATCAATAGGATCATCAAGGGTATCTTCCTCATCAAGATTAATTAAAATAGGATCTAAGATGTGAATAGGATCATCATACTCATTCATCTTAACATCATTATGAACATTAACTTCCTCCAACACATCAAGCATAGGTTGGTCAAAAGAAGGTAAAGAATTTTGAAGAATAGAAGCACAGGACCTAACATTAGCTCTACGCTTCTTATGACGTTCATTAGAAGATTTGTTATATTTTGCTTTATTTGACACATGTTGAGAACTAGGAGGAATAACAACTGGTTCCTTCATAGGTTCTATAGGAGGGTTGGTAGGATTCACAGTAGGCTGAGAAGTGACATTGGGAGGTTGAGTGTTAGAGCTAGATGTAATGGATAAAGGAGGTATAGAAGGAGTGGGCAAAAGACCATAGTTAAGAGCTATCTGAGGCATGCTTAACTCAACAATCTTGCAATGTTTATAGGCTTGATATGAACGAAAAAGGTTATCAGGGAGAGGAGGACATGAATTAGGTAATGAAGGCCAAAATAAATCAAGAGTAGCACAATCTCTAGGCCTAGAAGGTTGATACAAACTATGATTAATCATTTTCACTTTTCCATTATGAATTAAATTAAGACATTTATGAATAGGAGAAGCAATAGCATGAATAGAAGTTATTCAAGGAAAACCAAATTTGACTTGAAATTGATCAGAAGTAGGAATGAAAATGAAGGTAGTATCTACAACTATACCACAAAGTTCAACAGGAAAGTTAATAGAACCAAGTGCAAGATAGAGAAAACCATAACAAGTTTAGATCCATGCATCAGATGGATCATAACAATCACATTGTAAGTTTTTCATAAAAAGGTTTTCCTCAGTAATGAAATTTATTAAAGATGTGGGATCAACAAGACAACCACACGTAGGTATCTTAGCAATCCTAGCATAAATATAAAGGGGACCATCGAGAGCCTTAATTGTCTCAGAATCATCAAAGGTAATTTAAAGTTCCCTAGGTCATTTATCCTGAGTTTGTTTCTAAGGTGGAAATTGAAGTTGCAGTGGAGGTGAAGGATCTTGAACAGTAGGTTGAGATGAAACAACGCACTCCACATGATTAACAATGTGATTAAGATCATCCATTTTTGAATCACAAACAATATTCACAGAAGATGGTTGAGCGATGGTATTAGTATCATGTGTAGGTAAAGGATTCATATAGATTTGAATGTTTTGATTAGGAGGAGAGACATATTTTTTCCCATTACCATCAAAATTATCAATAGATAAAGCATTAGAATCGATTAAGTCTTGAACTTTATGCTTTAGAGAATAGCATTTTTCAGTATCATGGCCATTCTAGTGATGGTATTGGCAAAAATCTTTAGAATCAAAGGATTTTGATGCCATCGTAGTAGGAAGAAGAGGTCGAATAGGAGGAAAGGTAATCATATTAGCACTTAAGAACCTACTCATAATAGAATGTAAAGATTCAGAGAGAGGAGTAAATGTACGATTCATACAGAAAGTAATGGATGCAGAAGTGACATTGTTGGATGTAACAACAACTTGATTAGCAACTACATTCGTCTGTTTATTGATCTTGACATAGTCGTTAGGTTTCTAAAACTTATTAGGATTAGGAGGAGTGTCACTCTTATCAACTGGAACAGGAGACATTGAATTTTTTCTCTCAAATTGACTCACTTGTAATTGATAATGATGAAGTGTTGCACAAAGTTGTTGAAAAAAAGTAAATTCAGTAAGAAAAATATTTTATCTAATTGTTTATGTTGGATATCAATATCAGGAATATGATAAGAAATCTGAGCATACAAATGCTTAAATCTACCAATAAAATCAGTCAATTTTTCCTTAATGTTTTGTTTATAATGCATTAAATCAGTTAAGGACACTTGCAGACCAATGTTATTTTAAAATTGTTGGATAAAGGTATTAGCAAGTTTAGGAAAAGAATCAATAGAATAAGGAGGTAAAGAACAATACCATTGCAAATCCTTATCACAAAAAGTCCTAGCAAACAACTTAGCTGAAATCCTATGGTCATGAGCATAATCACTACAAAGGATTTGAAATGTTTTAACATGAGTAACAGGATCTCCTTTACCATTGTAATTCTCAAGACAAGGCATATCGGATTGCTGAGGGACAATAGCACGAATAATGTCTAAGGATAAAGGATTGCCCATGTCACATGTAGGAATGCTAAACTTGGATTGGGTTAAGGATGCAAGTTGTTGTAAAGATGACACAGTTTGAGCCAAACTAATGATTTCGGAATCATTAGAAGAAATAGGTGGCATAGAAATATTAGGAACACTAGGAAAAGTGTAGGAAGTGGCAGGAATGGAAGACACAATCGGTGGAACACTTGGAACCACAGTTGGAAGGGGATTGGAATAAGTAAAAGGCACACTATGATATGAAGGTTGTGAGGTAGGTAGAGATACCGGTGGAATACTCACAGGAATAGATGAAATTGGGAGAGATGTACACATCAAAGGAGGAGTATAAGTAGGAAAGCTAGGTAAAGGAACAAAAGAAGGTCCCTCACTAGTGACAGGAGGAGTGAATCCTAGATCTTGAGCCTCTTGAGCTAAAGGTTCAACATTCAAATGCACAATATGAGTGATACCACGCAAGAGATTAATACCTTAATCACTATCTCAAAGGAATTTCTTAAGGGCCTCTATAGCTTGGATGGAATCTTGATTATGGTTTTCTTGAATAAGCCAATTTCCCATTTTATCAAGTTCTGTTGAAAGTTTTTGCACTTGTTCACGAGGAAATATTAAAGCATCATCCTCATCATGAGATGGGTGAGAAGAGTTATGCTCCATAGAAGGATTGGAATCATGAGTGATCAAATTTTCATCTGGGATCCTAAAGAAAGGAGAGGAAGACTCAGGATCAAAGGAACCCATAAGTCTATGGCTTCTTCTAACTGGGATACTATAAGTAGGACTAGAAGTGGTAAAGCTGATACACCAATGCAATGCAAATGAACTAATTTAGGAAACACAAGATTTTGATTTTTAATTTTTGAAATGTAAATGCAAGAATATAAAATAAATCCAATCTAATATGCATGCAAGATCTAACATAAAATATGTAAATCTAACACCAAAAAGAAAGCGTTGTCTATCGCAGGTTCACCAAAATATAACATATAAAAATGTAAGATATAAAATGTGTTACATTTAAAAAGGAAAGGGGGTAAATAAGATGCTCCCTTTTTATCCTTATATACACAAATGAAGGATCCAAATTGATTAACCCCAAAGGAAGGATCAATGCATAAATGAATCAATCATTTGGAAATAAGAGCAAAGAGGAAGATCTTAAATACCCGTTTATAGGAAAGAATGTGTGATAGATATAGAAAGATTAATAATCTTTAATTGAAATGCATAGGAGAAAAGTACTAACCTTGAAATGTTTTAGATTTGAAGAATGCTATTTTTGGGGGTCTGCACTCAGTTTCTAGAAAATCTGAGACTGGATCTAGAATAGAAACACAGAGATGAACAAAACCCCAAATTTTTTTTTTGTTCTAACATAGTTCTGATTTTGACCCTCAAGTCAATGTCACCATTGACCCAAAATTTCTAATTCTGACCTAGGGAAAAATTGACCTAAAAAGTCTCTGATAGGAAATCTGTTTCCCGTTCCTGAAAGTTTGTCGAAAAGGGTATCTGAATCTGCACTCTGATCTATTGTTTTGAACCTGTACTTGCAAGAAAAATGGATTTGTTTGTTGGGGGGAGGGGTTTGCCTTGGTCAAACCCCATTTTTGGAATTAACCTCAAAGTATAATTAAAATTGCATAAGTAAAACAAAGAAAATGAAAAAATTCACCTTGCTTGTAGAAGCCCTTGTGGCAGATTCGAATCCATGGATCCATAAGTATGCATGCACCAAATGGATGTAGAATGTAGAATTTATAATGTAGGATGTCTCAAATAAATTGATTGTAGATATTCAACACCAATCTTGAATGGATCTTAGAATAGGAAGAGGCTTGGAGGAATGTGGATGGAGAAATCTTCAACAAGAGGGCTCCATGGAGCTTGAATCCTTCAATGGCCACCAATGGATCTTCTTGATGAATTGAGTGCTTGAGAAGTGCTTGAATGCTTGAGAATGGATTACCACTTCAATGGATACTTGGCTTGCTTCAAATATTTCTTCTTCACCTTTGGATTTCACTCTTCAAGTCTTGAGCTCTTGTGATTATGGTTATCAAGTCTTAGATTGTTGGTTAGAGAAAATGAGAGGAGAAAGACTCCTTATATATGAAACTAGGGCACAATATTCTAGAGAGGCCTACATAGGAAAATTAAATTCAAATTAGACCTATACCCTTAGAATAGGAACTATATTAAATATAATTTAAAAATTGTTGCTCTGAAGACCGAAACAGCTGACCCAGAAGTGGGAATTAATTCTTTCCAAAGCCCGACATCTGGAAACCTTGGAAATCTGAAATCTGGACCTTAGGTCAAAAAAAGGTTGATTATAACCTAGGTCAAGGTCAAGGTTGACCTTGACCCAAAAAGGTTGACTTTGACCCTGAGGTCAAAGTCCCAGTTTGCAATTTGGAGTATCAGAAATAGGCTAGAAAAAGTGGCAAATGGGGCAGAACATTGGGAAAAAGCCAGATCCAAGTTAGAGAGCCATTCAAGGCACTTTACATGACCCCAAACCACTTACTCAAAAGGCTAAACCAGTATACAATGGAAGTGCTTCCATTTTCTGACTATACAGAAATCAATGAATTCCTAGGATTAAATCAAGATTCTGAGGATATGCTCATCCTCAAAGTAATTTAATCAATGAATGATGAGGTTCTCAATTTGGGTCACATTATGGATCCTAATTTTGAAACCAACAAGAAAAGGAAATTAGGCTTATCCTTCTCATATATGGGTAAAACATGTCCATATTATCCAAAATAGTCACTCAAGAGAGGTAGAAAATCCCTTATAGAATTAAGGCAAAAAGATGGGAAGCCTCATGTCAAGTCAAAATTACATCAATACTGAATGCAGGGAAGGGTAAGATCCTTCCCAAGGTACCATGAAAATTATTTCATGGAATGTGAGGAGATTAAATGCCCCTAACAAGCAACGCCTTCTTTAGAGGAGCTTATCCTCTTTAGAGGCACCCCTTTTTTTAATACAAGAGTCTAAATTAGGACAAGAGGGTTATATTAATCTCAAAAAAAGGTTAGGAATATGGGAATTAAAAGGGGTAGATTTAGAAGGAGCATCAGGAGGATTAACCTTCATTTGGAATCCAAGGTTTATTTCTCTAACCTTCATGGCTTCCAACTCTCACTGGATGGCTGCTAAGGTCAAAAACTTTAAAAGTAGCCTAGAATTTATAATAATTAACATATATGGTCCTAAATTATTTCATGAAAAAAGGATAGTATGGAAGGAAATTGAATCCTTCATCCAAGGCTATCCATATATAAACCTTTTTCTAGGTGGGGGTTTTAACTCTATCTTAGATATTAGAGAAAAATCAGGTGGATCAAAGAGTATTACTCAAACAATGATAGAATTTAAAGAATGGATACAATTAATTAATGGGATGGATATTCCCTTGGATAACGGTACATATACCTGGTCAAATAGAAGGATTAAGTCTGAATTGATAACTGAGAAATTAGATAGGTTTTTCTATATTGGGGATTTAACCAAATTAAGCATTAGCCTTAAATCCAATATCCTTGCACATTCAGGATCAGATCGTTATTAAATTAATTTAACCTTAGAGGAAGACTTAGCACCTAAAAATAATCCCTTAAAATTTGAAAAAACGTGGCTTAAAGATGAGAATTGTATGCTTAAGATAGAAGAATGGTGGAGTGAAAAAAGCTTTAAGGGATAAAAAACCTTCATACTAAATACAAAACTTAAACACTTAAAACATAGATTAATTGAGTGGAATAAAGCCCATTTTGGGAATATATTTGAAAACAACGAAACAATAGAGAAAAACATAGAAGAATTAAACAAGGTTATCCTCAGAGATGGGATGAATATAGAAACTTATAATGAAGAGAAAAAATATTAATCAGCTATGAAGATATATTGGAAAAAGAGATATCATATTGGAAACATAGATCCATAGAAGTATGGTTAGCTAAAGGAGATAAAAATACCAAATTTTTCCATAATAGTTCTAAGGCCGAACACAATTTTAACAAAATTACAAGTATTAAGAAAAGTGATGGAACTATAATTGAGAATCCTGAGACCATTGCAAAAGAAGCAGTAAATCACTTCAAAGACATTCTAAATAATATGGAAGGGTCAAACAGAATGGCCCAAAATGAGATTTAAAAAAAATCCCTAGTATTATTAAAAAGGAACACAACAAAATATTAAATGCTAAATTTACTAAATATGAAGTTGAGTATGCCTTGAAACATCTTCATCCTGATAAATCCCCTGGTCCTGACGGTTTCCCTACTTTCTTTTATCAACAGTGCTGGAGTCTTATTGGGGATGAGGTTGTCTCTGCATTGGAGGGCATGAGAAACTCAGGAAGGATACTCCAAGAAATAATAAGACTTTCATAGCATTAATACCAAAAAAATTAAATCCGGATGGTTTTGATGACTATAGACCCATCTCTCTATGCAATACACTATATAAATTGCTAGCAAAAACCTTAGCCAATAGATTAAAAAAGTTCTTTCCCATGCTAATCTCTAAAGAGAAATCTGGTTTTATTCCAGGAAGATCTATATTAGATGGGGTAATTATTTCACAAGAAGCCATACACACCATCCAACATAATCATTCCCCTAGCATGCTTATAAAACTAGATATTAAAAAGGCATACGATAAAGTTGACTGGAGATTTCTATGTAAATGCCTAGAATCCTTTGGCTTCTCTAGACAATGGATCAACCTAATTTTTGAATTCATCTCTGGACTAAATATGTTGGTAATGGTCAATGGTAACCCAACTATTTTCTTTAATATTACACAAGGAATACGAAAAGGTGATCTACTATCTCCTTTTCTTTTCGTTATTATGACAGATGCTCTAGGAAGAACCCTAACTAAAGCGAAGAATGATAACCTTATATCAAGAATCAAGATAACTGAGGAGATGGAGGCATGTACATATCAACAATTTGTTGATGATAACCTCCTCTTTGGTAGGGCTAATGTATTGGAAGCTAGAGCAATTAAAAATGTCCTAAATTTGTATCCTACCACATCTGGACAACAAATAAATAAAGGGAAATTTGAGATTTATTTTCTAAACACACCTATATATGACCAACAAAAAATATGTAGGATATTGGAATTTAATATAGGGGAACTCCCATGCAAATACCTAGGGCTCCCCTTAGATAAGGGGAATAGATCAACAAATTTATGGAATAATGTGTTAGAAAATATTGATAAAAAGGTTGAATCATGGAAAGGAAAATGGTTAACTAATGCTGGCAAAACAACTATGATCAAATCTATACTCTCTGCCATTCCTATTTATCAGATGATGTGTCTTAGTATGCCTAGAGGTATAGAGAAGGAAATCAATAAAAAAACTAAGAATTGTTTTTTGGCAAGGATCTAATGATAAGAAGATATTAGCATTGATTGCTTAGGAGAAGATATGTAAACCATTGAAGGAAGGGGGTTTAAATATTAAGAAAATCAAACAATAGAACATATCTCTAGGAACCAAATTAGTGTGAAAAATGTATAGAGATCCATAAGATAAGTGGGTTAAAATACTTAGATGGCAGGGATCCTTTAAGCATTTTCAGACATAACTTCCCTCCTAAAGGATCATGGATTTGGAATTTCATATTAGAATACAGGGATGTTATTTTAGATAATATAACTTGGGATATTGGCAATGGAGGTAAGGCTTTATTTTGGGAAGATTCATGGAATGCATGTCCACCTCTTTGTATCATTCTTAATAATGAACCAGACATAGAACATATTAAGCATGAAAGGGGCATATATGTGAAGGATTATTTAGAGGTAGATGATAATGATCTAGCCTTGGGTTGGAAATGGAAATCCTTTAATAACCTGGGAATATCGGAAGCTTTTAGGAGTAAAGTGGAACAAATCATAAATAGTAGGAAATTAAACCCATTAAATGACCCAGAGAGAATTATTTGGGACAACTCTCAAAAATGGAGAGTATAACACTAAATGTGAGTATAATACCTTGTCTAAATCAGAACAAATTCAAACTACATTACCTCTAGACTTATGCTGGAGAAATTTTTTTTTGCCTAAGGAAGGTATGTTCACATGGGTTGCAATTCAACATAGGATTCTAATGGCAGAGTGGTTCCAAAAAATAGGTTATCATGGACTGTCAAGATGTGTTTTTAGTGAGAAAGAGTGTGAAACTATTGATCACCTTTTTACCAACTTCAATTATTTGTACAAGTGATGGCCATGGTTGGCCAATAAGTTAATGTGGAAAATTGCTTTCCCAAATAAAATGGTGGATATCCTTACCTCTTGGCCAAGAAATATGGACTCTGGAATGTATGGGAAAATATGGAATATTGCGCCTTCCATAATTATATGGGAATTATGGAAGGAGAGGAACAAAAGGATATTCAAGGATAAAAAATTAGATTTAGATCAACTGTTAAATAAAATTGAAGCTAGTATAGTGGAGGTAGTGAATAATCACAATATGATAGGAATGAAGGATATGTTTTTACCCATAATGATGAGAAACTAAGGAAATTATGGTATGGGTTAAAAATTCAATCCTTTTTTGGCCAACAAGGTGTTGATAAGGGAGCTCTGAGGTGAAATTGTGTACGGAAACCTCCCTTTGAAGGATGGTTCAAACTAAACTTTGACAAGGCCTCCAAAGGAAATCTAGGTAGAGCTAGTATAGGCTGTTTCATTCTGTTAGTAATAGATGAGAGGGGGGGGGGTGAATCAGTGGCCTCAAAAATTTATCCTTTAAACATTTAACCACCAATCAAATAAACCTTTGATTATTAAGTCTCTATAAGATGCATGTTGTGAAATACTTATAATGATTAACAGTCTGTCGGTTTTCCTTGTCTGTCCTTATTCTCCTTGATTACCGATGAGCAGTATAACTATTTACCAAAACTCAGTAAATAAGCAGAGTATACCGATCAACCCAGTGTTAACTATGTCAGATACAAAATAGTAAATAAATGAATCATACACACATAACACATGAATTTTTAACCTGGAAACCCTGTTAAGGGAAAAACCACTGGGACCGGTACCCCAAATTTTCACTCTTCTGGAGTGATCCCTGTTAGGATCCAACCATGTTAAAGGTTACAAACACACTATTAAGTGCGACCTTGTTAGAGGATTTTATAGATAGAGGTTGTCACTTAGTATCGGGCATCTATTGCTACCATCCTCGAATCAGCCTCCTTCTTAGACTGTCAATAGGTATTGGGAAATTCCAATGCTACTTTCATGAATCAACCTTTTTGGCACTCCTTGGGATGTAACTCAATATATAGAAGACTATTAAGTCTTGATCTATTAAGAGACTTGATGCTTCAATGGTTAAACTGAAACACTATGACCTGTTCATGATGCAACTTTGAATTGTAGATTTTCAGATCTATTTAAGTACATTACCTCTCTGATCAATGTATCAATTCAATTCTTTGTGCTCCACACTTTCTACTCTGTGATGTTGTGCTTCACTATTCGTCGGTGTCTGTAGAATTATTTAGCTCTCCTTCAGCTTGATTGATCAGGACTGTATGAAGTTATTCTTCATTAGTTTCTCTTCAGCATCCTCTTTCTATTCAATCCCCTTAATTCTATTCGTAAATGAATTAAGCTTGGCTCTTATATAGACATGATATTCACTATTTCTTGATTCTTGATTCTTGGCGTGAAAAACAATCCAGCCAATTTTATTTAAAGCATAACTCCTAATTTATCTTGTAGTTATCTTCTTGCCAATTGTACAAATCTTCTTTAAATTAATCACTTAACTCTGGTCGAATAAAACAAAGAAAACAACCAGTTAAGTCTATCTTTAGCTCTTTCCAGCTAGATATTTTGTCATTTTTTGAACTCTCTATTTTGTTGGTCAACTCTGTAGTTAGTCATCGGTGACAACTGACAGTTCCATCGGCATGACTCCAGTTAGCTTTGGGATCTCCGTTCATCGGGCATCATTGGATTTTTACTCGTCGAGCAACTCTATTTTTAGCTCGTCAGGCATCCTGTGGTTTTTCTTCATTGGGAAACATTGTCTTGTGCTTGTCAAGTATCACTGTGACTTTTCTTTTTTGATTTTACCAATGGTGAGCACTTCGTCGGTGTTGTCTGTCACTTAGTGAATACTTGACTTTTATGCATTGCTGAAAGCCTAACCTTTGTTCCATTGATTCTCTAAAGTCTTTGGCATTATGTTCATGACCATTCAGATGATATCAAGTTGACATCAATGAAAATACAAACCATTAACCGATTTAATGCCTTGCATTATCTTCAACTTAACATTATAAAATATTCAATCAGTTACATGTCATCAATCTCTCCCTTTGGAATTGATGGCAACATACTATATTATCACACTATACTATTTCTAATACAATATGAAATACAATAGTTGAGATTCATCAAACTACCAATCTTTTTGTTTGATAACCGATAAATGTCTGATCTCCGGTAAGCTCTATTTTAGCTTAGATTTTATTCTTGTAGCTCTTTGTGTTCTGATGTGTTGAGTCCTCTTCTTGTGTCAATTTCTCTCCTTTGACTATTCTCTCAATTGTGATGTCTTTTTCTCTTTTCAGCAAATCTCCCTTTGTGTAATATTTTATACAACTTTCTCTCACTTAGGATATAATCTCTCCCTGTTGGCGTAATCTAATAATGGATAATCTCTCTCCCTTTTTCAAAAGAATGTGATAATATGGATAATCTCTCTCCCTTTGACAACAATGCCAAACAACTATCTCACAAATATATGACATTCATGTCAAACAATCTTTTCTCTCCATCCATAATATATAACTTGAATTTCCCTTATGCATCAACAATACAACAATATGCTCTAGTGCTCGGTTCTGGTATATACTTGTATGTATATAGATGTAGCTTTGAAGTTCATCTCTTTGCTTGCATCAACATGAATGATATTCTGATAATATGTAGGTTGATGAAGCCTTCAGTCATATTACTGACTGGTAGACAAGGATTTGACTCCTAGTCTCTTTCTCAAGTACTCAAATGTATCCTTGGGCAGTGGCTCGGCGAAGATATCAGCTAATTGTTCTTTTGATTGCACATACTCAAGTATCGCCTCTTTTTCTTGAACTTGTTCTCTCAAATAATGATACTTGATGGCAATGTGTTTAGTCTTTGCATGCATGACTGGATTCTTAGAAATGTTTATTGCACTGGCGTTATCACAGTAAATAATCACTGGATCTAAGATCTTCATATGCATACCTTCCAGCAACTGTTTGATCCATGCAATATTTGAGCAATTTGCAGTAGCAAAAACATACTCTGCTTCTGCAGTAGACTAAGAGATGCATCCTTACTTCTTGCTAATCCATGTGACAAGTCTGTCACCCATAAAGGATTCTCCTCCAGTTGTGCTCTTTTGATCATCAAGATTTCCATCCCAATCAGCGTCGGTAAACACCTTAAGTTCAAATTTGTCTTCTCTTCTATACCATAAGCCAAATTCCTTAGATTTCTTCAGATATCTTAGAATTCTTTTCACAGTAGTCATATGTGATTCCTTGGGGTTACCAAAAAATCTAGCAACAATTCCTACTGCATGTGCAATATCTGGTCTAGTGTGTACAACATACATGAGTTTTCCAATCATTGATCTGTACAAAGTCTGATTTACCTCTGTTGTCTTGTCCTCCTTTGTTAACTTACATCTAGTATCCATCAGTGTTCCAACTGGTTTGGAATCTTCCATCTTGAATATTTTCAGGACCTCTTTGATGTATTTGGATTGTGTAATGAAAATACCTTCACTTTGTTGAATGATCTCTACACCAAGAAAGAACTTGATCTCTCCAAACATAGACATCTCAAACTCTTTTCTCATCTCATTAGAAAATGATTTGCATAGCATTTCATTACCTCCAAATATGATGTCATCAACAAATATTTTAGAAATCAAAGTGTTAGCATCAATATTTTTCTTTAAATAAAGATTACTATTTTCACTAGTCGTTACAAATCCAATACTTATAAGATAGGAATGAAGTCATTCATACCAGGCTCTAGGAGCTTGTTTCTATCCATACAAGGCTTTGTGAAGTCTACATACCATGTTTTTCTTGTCTGGATTGACAAACCCTTCTGGTTGCTCAATGTATACCTCTTCTTCAAGTATTCCATTTAGGAATGCTAACTTGACATCCATTTGATATACTTTGAATCCTTTGAATGCAACATAAAAAATTAGTAGTCTTACTCCTTCTATCCTAGAAACGGGTGCAAAGTTCTCTCCATAGTCTATACCTTCTTCTTGTGCATACCCCTTGCATACTAGTCTTGCTTTGTTTCTTGTGACTTCTCCATTCTCGTTCAGCTTATTCTTGAATATCCATTTTGTACCAATGAAATTATTGTCATCTGTTCTTGGCACAAGTGACCATGTCTTGTTCTTCTCAATTTGTTCAATCTCATCATTCATAGCACTTATCTATTCCTCATTATCTAGTGCAGCATTGATAGATTTTGGCTCAAACTCACAAATTAAACAATTTGAGGTTAAAGACTTACTTCTTGTTCTTGTACCAGCTTTCTTATCTCCTATGATCTAGATCTCTAGATGGTTCCTTCTTACATATCTTGCAAGT
>MU224171.1:2647134-2666083 GCA_018584345.1 Thuja plicata | reverse complement strand
TATAGTAATTTAATTATATTGAGATTATTTAAGAAAATTAAAATTCATATAATCTTATTCTAAAGCTAACAAATTCAAAGTTGTAAAGAACCAACCTCGAGCACCAAGAAGTCTAGATGAATCTCTTGATACACTGAAGAAGAATGACATATTTGCATGGATGAAGAATATAAAGTATAATACACATAGTGATGAAGATAAGGTAAAAATTGAAGATGAAGTTATCTTTACATTACATAAGTTTAGATATAAACCTATTGAAGTCCTCAATCGTCTACCTATTGAGTTATATAACAAGATTGATGCAAGATGGAAATATGCAATTAATACTGAAAAGAAAATGAGGGAAAGATCTCTAGTACTAACTATACTCGAGTTATCTTTGCCTGAAATAAATAAAACATTGAAGAAGTACTCTAAATGATTTCTTGTCAAGGGAAGATCTCTAAGGATTATGGTCAGAGACTTGGAGATAGTATAGAAAGAAAGTGATGATAAATGGAGAGAAATTTTTGAAATCAAGGCAACTGAGTCAAGAGAAAAGAAAATAAATGATGATACAACTGATGAAATTGTTAAAGAAGATCAAAGTAAGATTGATCCTATTGATTTAACACTTGAGAATGATGAGATCATTATTGAAGACATCGCTGATAAAGATCTAGCAGAAGATATATAACAAGATGAAGATGTCATGGCCACTAAAGAAAAGGAGATAGAATCCACAGACATAAATGATAATGTTACTGCTACAATCATGAATCTAGTATTACAAAATTTGCAAGATTACTCTAAAATTCATGAAGCTATGTATGAAGTTTCTATGGATATAGAGGAGAAGACCACCAGACAACAAAAGGAGACATAACAAGAAACAACCAAGGAGTCTAAGGAAATCAAGACCACCATAGAACAAAACACTGAGTCGGTTCCCTCTACCAAGATTGCAGGACATCAACAAGTAAAAGAAAAGAAGAAGCCCCAAGAGAAAGAAGAAGAGAAAATAGAATGAAAATAAGAAGAGAAAATAGAGAAACAAGGAGAGAAGACAAAGGATAAACAAGAGAAGATGCAAGAAGACAAGCAAGAAGTGAATAGTGAAGAAGGTACTTCAACCGAAACTACATCTAATGCATTGAAGGTATCATGTTCCCCAAAATTTTCTACTAGTGAGAGTATTTTGATTGAAAAGAAGAGATCAAAGAAGAGAAAGCAAGTTGACTTGAGTCAACCAATTATAGTACCTAAGTTAGACATCTCTACACTTAAACCAAAAGAATTATCTGAATATGGAGATTTACTAATGAAGAAAACAACACAAGACAAATTATTGGAAATGAAATGAAAAATCACTGTACTAGAAAGTGTTAAGGATACATTACAGGAGATTGTCCCTGGAGCTGATATAAATGAAAAGGGAAGTCTAATTAGTCAAGTGGAAGAGCTAGTGCAACAAATAAAAGAGACAAGCAAGGACACCATCGAGCATATGATGAAATTTCATGAGAAGAAAATGGAACATCAAATCATTGAACATGTTCTGAAGAATGTTGCATTGGATAAGGTATCACTTTCTGAGGTATGTACAAATATAGAGAAAAGTTGACTGATATTCTCTCATTATTTCAAAGATTATGTTCAATATCATAATTTAATGAGGAAGTTAAAAAGAAAGATGAGTTTAAAGAGAAAAAGTTGACCGAGCAGCTAAAGAATGTAACAATCAAGCATGTTCTTTGCAAGCATATTACCTGAGGCTAAAATATTTGATGGGAATGGATCATGAACTTAGAAGAGAATAAAACAAGATAAGTATGGAACTCCTTGAGCTGCAAGCTATTATGATTCCCCACATTGAATCAATGTAAAATCATTTACAGAAGGCCAAAGATTTGGTCAATACTCCAGATGTTAGTTACCTAGACAACATGATTGGATTGGCATCTGATACTGGTGCACAAATTGTTGTGTTACAAGCCATAAAGGAAACATGGGAGACATCCCTAGAAGATTCCTGGAAGTGGTATAAACACATTTTTATCAGATATATCCAGCAAAGCAAAGTAAGGAATTTTGTTTTTGGCATATTTGTCAAAAAAGGGGGATATATATATAAAAAGGAAGATATGTATGTATATGTATAAGAGGAGATATATTATATAGGAAGTATTATCAAAGGGAGAGTTAGACAAAATTTTGATGACTTTGAGTTTTTTTCAAAGATGCCAAACTAATGCCAAAGGGGGAGAATGATACTCCTAAGAGTTATTTTATTGTCATTAGTTTTGTCAAAGTCATATTGACTAAGTAAGTCAGTTGGTGAAAGAATAAAGGAAGTGTAAGAGTCATTTGTTAAAGCTTACCGAGTAGTTGGTAAAGACGGTCGGTAAAGAAAACAGAGTTAGTCACCGAGCAGAGGCAAGCACCGAGTAGAGCATGATAGTTACCAAGCCAAGAGTTCATGTTACCAAGTCATGAAGTTAGTTACCGAGCAAGGAATGGTTATGGTAAACATTGATCAGATCAATATTTAATGCAAAGCCACAGTAATCTGACAGATTCCAAAGACGAAGATAAAGTTAGTAACAAGATCTATGATCGATAAAATTCAAGGTAATAATCTATGGTAAAGATTAAGAAGCAAAAGTAATGATGTTACCTCCAAGAAAAGTTTAAGTTCTGAGGTAATGGTTACACAGTTCACCGAGTACCAAATACATTAGATCTGTTCTTAAGGATGATCTAACGGTCGAGAGTAAAAGAAGGAAAACCTAATCAATAAGATTAAGAGGCAAAATATTGTCTATCTAAAGGATAAATTTAATGTGATAGAGTTGTTATTGTCGAGTTGAAGAAAAGTTGAAGTGTGAAGAGAAGCACCGAGTACAGAGCAGTTACAACATAACAATGTAGATGAATGAGTTTGATGTTACCGAGTGTAGTACGAGGTAAATAAATCATTGAGAATAGAGAGTCTGAATAGCATGTGCTAATGCATTTTAACAGACTTTTTGTATTGAGTTTTATAATGTGAATAAGTGTGTAAAACCCACTATTGGGTAGGCCCTAATAGGTCTCATTTTATAAATCCTTTAACAGGGTACATCTCTTATATTAGAGATTGTAAAATTCTTTAGCAAGGTAGACTGCATAAGTCTTTTTGTACTCCTAACAGGGTAAGCTATCAGAAGTAGCTAAACATTGTAGCTCTAACAGAGCAACTTTTTTACTGCTGTAGTGAAAGATTATGGGTGTCATCCCTACCGCATTTTTTTTTCCTATAACCAAGGATTTTTGCATGACCAAAAATCATGGTGTTATGAGCTATGTTTCATGCTTTGATTTATCTATTTTATAATGATTATCTGCAATGTATTCAATTCGGTAAATGTTCAGATTATAGGTTAAAAGTTTTTGAAGCACTGATTCACCCCTCCCCTCTAAGTACTTAACTTTCCATACTCAATCCAACATGTATATGATTGAATTCTAGACCTATTATGATGAGAAAAGGGTCTACTCCGAAAAGGGAATCTGAAACAACTTTCACAATTCCCTCAAGATGTATGGAAGTAGCTACTATTTTAAAAGTGATGATTCATAAGTGATGGAACATGAGTCATAAGCGATGAAACTATTGGTAAAAGCACCACTTTAATTGTCAAAAGCGATGGAAAATGTGTTATAAGTGATGAAACTTGACTTAAATGCGCTATACTACCCTCTCTTTCCAAAATTTGTCAAGATTGTGTACTTGTTTGAAGTTATTTTTGTGAATGATTGAATTCTCCTGACTTGCAATATCATGAAGACATGAAAAATACTTTCAAATACTCATTTTTTTTTATACCTCTACAATATTCAGTGTATGTTCTTGAGCAATTTTCACGGGTATAGTACAATAGAACAAATAAAGACATCTACCTAAGGAAACTTTTGGTTTCAATATATCAATTATAGGCTCATGAACGTGGAATAAATTCCAACTTGATACTCCTGACCCTCGTGCTTTGTGTCCCTCCTAATTTAATAGGTAATATCATGCGGAGATGATGAGAAAATTATTCACTTGAGGAGGCCTTCAAGGTGTGAAACAAGTATTTTTGGTAATCACTTCCAAAAACCTTTTTCCTCACAACTAGGAGAGTATGTATGGTGAGTAGCTTCAAAGGATGACACAATCCTCTTGCACTATATTTGATATACCATGGATAAAAGGGTAGGTTTTCCGATTAACACAGTTTTAGATCAACTTTCATCATCATAAATGATGTTTTGCGCAATTTTGAAGAACTACTAATGGAAGACTATTCTCAAGATATTTTATTCATTCACCCCATTAAGGATGAATGCATTTTGATTATAGTGGGTCAGATTACCATGGCTTTATGGTTGTATCCCACTTGGGTTGTAACACTCCGCCATGGAAACCTTGAGAACTTAACTTAACTTTACATTAAGTTGGTGCAATTTCTTTTAAAACATTAAACAATATAGATGTGGAAGAAAGTAGAACATAACTTAAAACTAAAGTGCATTAACTCAGTTATTACTCCAAAGGATTCCAAGATGTGTTGTTACTATTAACAATGCTAATTACACTACTAAGATCATCCAAAACATAATCACATGATATATCCTACGTTCATTTTAAAACCCAAACCGAAGTATGAACTAGGAGAACCAATCATAAAGTACACTAACATATACATTACAACTAAATCATAAGATACATTTATTACCAACATAATCAAAGGTAAGATCCACATGGTACAACTGATACATCATGGTATACAAGATAATATAACTTCCACTGCACATGTCGTAGGGATAACAATAAAGAATCAAGTCAAAAATACAATGCAAGTACATATGCATCTCCTAAATAGATACATCCCAGATAAATACATCATAGAACACATGATATCATCTCATGATGATGATAAACAAGTCTCCAAGCAGTAAACAAAATGATAGAAGTAGAAACAAGGATCATCCACGCACAACAACATGAATGTCAGATCTTAATGGTAATAAGAATCACTATCACCTGATCACGTGGAACCCAAGGGTCCACTCCCACCGTGCTGAGGAGATAACACCTGGCCTCACTCAAGAAAACAACCACACAAGCAAGACTAGTGCAAAGGTACACTGCATAAAATGGTAATAAATTGTTATAAGGTCATCAATTATAAATGATCAAGAGACAAATCAAGTGTACCAAATACTCATGTAGGAACCGTAAACACCTATAGGGAAGTGTCATCACATAAGTCCACTCTTGATTTACCCTAGTAGTCTCTCTGGACCCTAGCCCCCAAGTGACTCTATGTACCCGTTAGTAACCCTTTCATACAGACAAGGACCCTAACTATGCAAGACCTCTATCAAGCATCTTCTGCCACTCACATCCTTAGCCTGTACTAGCACTTAAGGCATAGGTGAGGCACATACTTATCTTATTAATGTTTCTCTCCTAATAGTTTTATTAAGTTATCACTTATTAGGTAACTTATAATGAGTTACCCTTGTATCCTCTTAGGGCCCTATCCCCCATTGCAAGCCACTTCCCCTCTATGCTCCTAGATAAACTACTCTGATTTTACCAACAAAAAAAACAAAGAGAAAACAAAACCAAATCCATAAAAGACTTTTCGTAAAACATCAAGACATGAAAATCACCAATGCAAATGTTGGAGCAAAACAAAGAACAATACATCCTATACAAGGATCTCGACTGTCCATCCCATACTAAACATCCAAATCCACGTGGTATCATAACAAAGCATCTCTCTCCAAACATGGAGTAAATCATAATAAAAAAATACCATCACTCAGAACATCGAACAAACATAGTAGAAGAAACAAGGTGACCAAGTGAACAAATTGAAACTCAACACAATATTGGTTGTCACCTCTTATGGTCAAATAACATAAAGATCAAGGAATCAAGGAACACGTGACATTGCTCACAAATGTACCCAAGATAACACATGAACCAATCATGACATAAATAGGTTATGAAATTTCTACAACATAAAATCCAAAGAGCAAAAAGGTATAAAATCATAAGATAATACAAGTTTGAAGACAAAACCCACCTAGGGTACCATCCTACCCACATTGACACTTAGCAAAACCAAGGTCACATGAGAGAAGACATGCATACAATTGGCATGTTATTTAACTCCAGTTATATAACATCATTATATTTATTAAATTAAAATACCCTTGAGTCATAAATGACTTAGCTAATAACATAAAGTACGCATGTGGAACATATATGGTATTTTAGTGAATCTCTACGATGTTAATTAATTATAATTTAAAATTAAATTATAAATTGATTCGCTCAGTTATATTAATTAATTAATAATTTTCAAATTGATTAATTTTTAATTAATAAGACTTATTAACAATTTTAACTTTATAACAATGAGTTTTTTTGTATATTTTCCTACGCAAATCAGTCGGTAATTTGAATGGTATAATTTCATACGGAATGATATGGATCTCAAACTTATACCAATGGAAAGATAATTTAATTTCACACATTTTTTCATTCTTTCCAGTCCTAAATATAAGGTAATTTAAATGGTGTAAAAAGAAAATCTCTCTAACAACCGTGTTCAAGAATGAAGGTTACCAACTTGGTAAAAAGACCATAAAATTTATTTGAGCCGTTGGATCTTCATAAAAATCAGTTAAAAGATCCATAATATACTTTTTTACAATCGTACCAAAGAGATTTTCCTAATTATATATTTTTCAAAAGTTATGGATGAATGTTCTTTGGTATCCGATTGAAAATTTGAGCTCAAATAGGCCTAGTCTCACTATAACAACCAATATTTGACCATGTTTGTACAAAGGATCCCAATCTGATTTTGGTATATGTTAAATAAAACCAAAATGGATATCTGAAAGTGTCTTTATATTTTTAAGGTGACATCTAAAATGAAAGTTATGCCCTACCATGATTCTTCACAACCCTAATCCAAAAACATATCTTTTCAAACCCATATCTTGACATACAAGTATCTACAATACACACAATTCATAATCAAGGATATTGTCATATAGTTGAAACCTATGAAACTAAATTTGAATGATTTGGTAAAACTTTAATGGATATATAACACAAATGTTTCCTTTAAAATCTTTCTCTCCTAGGGTTTCCAGACAAATTCTCATAGAATACCAAACATGCCATAAACACAACTTACAAGAACACCCTAATCATATGTACAAATTCTCAGAAATCCCTTATTTTAAACTTTTAATTAAATCCCTTTTAATAAATATAGGTATTTAAATATCTATATATTTAATATTCCAAAATTCGTAGAAGGTTTAATTATTTAATCTTTATAATTAACTTTTAATTACTATTTTACTGACATCATGCCAAAATACCACATTGACCTTCATGCATGCATACTGAAATCTGACCAAATCAAAATGCAAAAAATATGTAACAGCATAAGCATGCTCAAACAAGGGTTCATGAATTCATGACACCTTGATGAATTCGGAGAAGGTAGTGAACCATATACTTGTCCATTATTTCAGGACAAATGATGGCTTAGGTTTTGATTTAGGCCTGAATGTTATCTCTCATCTCGTACCATTGAGATAATTTGATAGGGCACGCTCATCCTGACAATTCAGGGAAGTCGATGCCCGGTACCTGCAAATCCGCATCACAAAGTCGAGCATGTGTGTGTGTGTGTATATATATATATATATATATATATATATATCAAGCAATGGTAGGGATCGATCGATCGTTTGGATCTTGCAAGCAATTAACTATGTTTCCATCCCTCACCATATCAGGCACATCAGATAGAAATATAAAACATACATGCCAATCATACACATGCAAGTATGGGGTTGGTAAAAACTAAATTATACATAACATCATCATATGCAAATAATCATCGTCATCTAACTAACATCATGATATAAATCAAATACTCGAAGTATCAATGTTTTGCATCATTAATAGCTATTGTAATCACATTAAAACATCATCAAATATAATTGTAGATGTATTATGCACAAGAAAAGTGGTCTAAAAGAGTTTGGCATCCTAAACTGAAAAGACAGTGGATGAGTGGGTATTACATGGGTCTTTCTCTCTCACCAGCCTCGTAAGGCAAATCTTGGGAGGCAGGCCCGCTAAATTTAATACGCACTAATCAAATTAAAAATTGAATTTAAGTGTGTTTGGTATTCTGGTCACCCAAAAGAGGGGAGAGCATATTCGCACCACTTTCGACTCACAAACACATAAAACACGTGATTCATTTTTTGACCTTATCTAACTAGGTGGGAATTTTGGTGGGTTTGGCATTTTGATCACCCAATGTAGGGGATAATATATTCCTACTACTGCAATCTAGAAGCATAAAAAGGTCTTTTTAGATTATTCGATGTGTTTGAATGGAAAATGTCGCAAGATCAATTTCAATGAATGTAAAATTGCCACAAAGGAGATTTAAAGATTTTGAGAATGCACGCCTTCAATAATTTCTTAGTATTTTTAGCAATTTTCACATAATTTTGCCACAAGCTAACACAACATTAGTATCCACATGTTTAGAACAAACTAGTACTTGAAGGCATGTTGATGGCATATTTGGCTAAGTACTTGTTAAGAATGGATGAATAAAGATTGTAAGATTTAGATTCCTCTTGTATTCTAATTGTGGCATTAGCCCATTCAAACCTAAAAGTATTAGCATGTGTACTATTGTGAGATTTTTTAGCATAAAAACATGGCTCCCTGCGAGTGATTTTCTTCAACTTTCCAATCCTAGACATCTGCACATCATTTAAATCAAACTTTTTAGCTCTCAAGTCTGTAAATTTGCAATCAGAGGTAAAAGCGACATAACATAAGTCAAAAGTGGCACTATTTGAATCAAAAGTGATGTTAGTCAAGTCAAAAGTGACTATGTTTCCTTCAAAAGCAACATTCTTTGATCCAAAGGTAATACTATTCAATTTTGTTGAAATCCTGCAAAGAAAAGTGTAAAAACAATAATGAACAATTGCAGTTTTTTAAAGGCGACAAAACAAAGTATAAAAGCGACCAAACAACAAAAATCTTTGACAAATAAGCTCAACAAAATTGATTAATAAGTGAGGCGTGGGCCCCATGGTGGGCGCAAATAAATGTGTGTGATTTTGTTAACCACAAACCTAAATAAGACATTAAAATGAGTAATTCAAATCATCAAGATATAAAACTAGTTATGAACATGAATTGAAAGACTCGTGAACGTCCTATCGCTCTCTATTCCTAAGGACTTGTTGATAGCTCTCAGCTACAATTCAATTCACAAGTGACAACTTAGGAAACGAGAATTTGATGTTATGAAATGGATCTAGTGCTAAGATGAGTGCAAATTGTAAGCTAAATGATGAAGAACACTAAGATGCAATGATATTTCTCCATTATAACCATGCTCAAAATGATAATTCAATGCTAACATGAATACCAAAATGACTAAAATGCAATTACTATGATGGGAGTGGATGATCAAGCCAGGGTTATGTCTATGCTTTGACAAAAGTGGATCATTTGCTCTAGAATGCACATCTTATTTATAAGATTTCTCAAGGTGTTGGGAGTGAGTTTGATCAACCATGATCAATGTATGGTTTGAGTTAGGGGTTGATGATGTGTCCCAAAATGGATGATCAAGATTGTCTTATGAGATTGGATGGTCAAGATAGCAAAGGCTTGGAGTGATCCATGTGAGCTTAAAGATGATCTCTCATTGGTTGATTTGATTTTGTCATGTAGTGGTAGGCGAGAGATTTTAGGAAGGAATTATTTCAAAAAAATTAATTAAATTAGCCATGTGTATTGAGTGAAGTGTTGGATTTAATTAATTAACCATGACTATATAACCAAATGTCGAATTCAATTACATAGTTAGATGATTTGTTGATTTAATTAATCCAAATGGCTTGAATTTAATTAAAGTTTGTTATTGACCATTTTTAAGTGTGTATAGTATGGTTCTATCTCTGAAACAAAATCATGTTCATGATTCTAGTCAATGTAAAAATAATGTAAAATTTGAATTTGATCTAAACCATAGTTGTTCTTTATATTAAAGCAGCCAAGATCAAGGGGGCTAACCCGAAAGTACAGCAGGCAGAGCCTCAAACAAACCCAGTCACCAAAAGAGACAAAGTGACCATCCACATCACAATCACAACACCACCATCTAAACCATAGTTGTTGAATAGGATAAGAAATTTGAATTTGGTCTAAACCATAAGAGGTTAATAGGATAAGAGGCATGAACAAATGTACTATATCTATCAGACTAAACACCAAAACAAGACACTTATTAGTAAAACTAAAAAAATAGTAAACAAATAAAATTACACTTTCTTTACTAAAAATATTTACAACTTCATTTCATTTCATTGTTATATATAAATCCTTACCTCCAAATTTGAATATAGCTATCATCTAAATTGATTTTATTAAAAAAAAGAGAATCATAAATAAGAAATTTGATAAAATGTAGTATGACTTTGACATTCTGTAATGTATCTAGATTCTTTATTCATTCAATACTGTTGAGAGAGGTTCAATTATTGATAACCTACAACTCTTAATGCATGGTTAGAGTTTCAAAATTCTATGGACCCTTTCATGGAACTTGGAATTCCTACTGTACGACATGATCACGATAACATGATAAGGGAATATGGAAAAAAATGGGTAAGATTGCCGAAAGGACGCGGACTTTCAAATATGAAATCATAAGTACCTGTCAATTGAATTGACGGATGACAATGAGCGTGCTGAGTTGGACAATGGATTCATGTTTATCCCTTACCATCTTCGTCCTTTTTGATTAATATGGCTTACCAAACTGAAGTCCCAAAATGTGTTCATATCTGGAGCCTTTGTATAGGCTGCTTAGCACATTGTATTCCTAAAAAGAATGGACATGGTTTTCTGCTCTTTATTTTCCCAGTAATTTTGTTTTAATTGGAGCTCACAGATTAGCTTGACTTGGGACAAACATGCAAACTCATGAGCCCTTGACATAGAAAAATAGGATATGCTTTCTTGGCCCTACATTCAAGGCTAATCCAAACAAATCAGTTTCAATATTCATGTGGAAGCCAATAAAAAAAAAAGGAATGCAGCCCACATAATTGGCTGTCTACACATGGGATTCTCTAACTGGTGTGCATAATAGTATTTGCTGTCATTACAAGGACCGCCCATCAGTGAAGGAGATTGATTCTGTCTATCTGTCAATGGTGAGTTGTTGTTTGGTTTTTCTTTCCTAGATTCTTCTTTAGGTTTTTGATTCAAATCTTGAATAACATTGTATGATACCCATAACATCTTAATTATCAAGTGATAAGATTGTGGAAGGTCTCATACTTGGCTTCTCTTGTATTCCTAGTCTTGAAGATCAAGTGGGTATTGAAGATTTTTTGTGGGGTGGTGTTATCTGGTTGCTTTTGCCTTTGAAGCTTTTTTGTTGGTTGCTGTTATTTGGTTGCTTTGCCGATTGATAGACCTTGCTGCTACTGTAATCATGGTGGACTTCAAAGGAAAGACAGCTGATCTTAAGAAATTCTTTGGCAAGGGTTTCAAGTCAGTGAAGAATGTGTTCAAGACTGGTTGGGATAAGGTGAAAACTATAAAGAAGAAAAAAGCGCCTCCAGCTGTGTAGGCAATCTGAAACAAGCAGCAGAAATCTGGATCATGGGGGTTTTCAAGATGTTGAGAGTATTCAGTTCATAGATATTTGGGCCTTGGAGGATCTGCCAGGCTGGCTTAGTTTTTGTGTTGTTGAATTTTGCAGGAGCTGGCACTGTGCAGGTCTTCTAAGTTTATTGTATTTTTTTAATTTGTTATCATCTTCTTGACTCTATGTATGGTTTTCTAGTGAATTCATAGTGAAATAGAATATAAGGATCATATGTGCTTTGTACTCTGTAATTTGATATATCCATGTCCTGATATTTTATAAATAAGGTGTGTAGTATTTTGGGGTTATAATATTAATTCATTTTTCAGATAGTAATCACATAGTTAACATGACCGGATCAGTAGACAATAATACAAATCGGATATGCCCTAGATACATGGTCAATTGCCGTGAATCTGTTTTTTTCTTCTCCTTATAACTTGCTTATCTAGTCTTCTAGATCTTTATGTTTCATTAATAATACTGTAATCTGCTAAATTTACTGGTTTACAGTGTAAATGCACCAAGCTAACCATATATATGTGAGTGTTATGCCCAGCATGTTGTAAAGATCTTTTATTCCAAAACTAGTAGATCAGATCTGTCTCTGTTGAGACCTGATCTGTTCAAAAAATCGATTATTATGAATACAAAAATTGAGGCTAATGTAAGTAGCTCATCCCTGTGGTGGATACATTCTATACCATGTGTAGCAGATACGAGTTTTTATTCCCCTCCAGCACAGGACATATTTCCCACCTCCATTTGTGTTAACTTTATCACCCATTCAGTATAAAGTAAGAAATCAAGTTTACTGAGGGTTTGTTCATTATGGTACAGAACAAAGGTAGAAAAAATCAAGAGCAGGGCATGTTGAGTCTAAGATGGTTTTTCCATCAAGGATGGGATTTTACTCCATGGATTTGGCAATATCAATTCCTTGCCTTTGAGCCATGCTCACAACCAATGAGTACCCAATTTCTCTGCAGCTAGGTTATTTCTGTTGGTGAGAGATTATGGCTAGAGTTTTTGACAATAAGCTACAGGCTGTAAACACACTATTCCTAAGCATGTCCCTTGGGAAAGTGAATCATGAGCTTAAGAGCTATGAACTAAGACAATCTTAAACTGCAGAAACATGAACTTAAGGGCTTGCATATTAAGGCGTCTGCAACATGCAGCATGGCTTTATTCTTTCTACTGTAACATGTAACATTAAACTGAGAAAGATGAATGCTGGATCAGAATTGTAGCTGGCTTGGATTTGTAGATCACATTTTCGAGAATAACTATAAAATGAATGAATGATTTTAATGACGTCTACGAGACCAAACAATTTAAGGGACCAAAAAGCTCTCAGCCTTAAACAATTTCTATATTCCTTTCCAATTCCAATCTTTTTTATGAATCTTAACCAACAAACCAGCAATTTGGTTGACCTTATCCTCTTCAAATAAACTGTGCATGTTGTCCACTTTCAAGATGGTTTCATATTGAGCTTGAATATCGTCATAAGTTGCGGATTATGTGAGAAAGTGTCATTTGTCCTACAGAACATGCAAGTTCTCTCCTCCCAAGCCTCTTTGAGCCTCTTCCATCTACATGTCTCGCATCTGAGATGATGCAATCCTGTCCTCAATTGTCTCATTAACAACCTTTCTTTCCCTTTAATAGCAGCCCCTAAATATGCTCTCTCCATTCTCCCATGTTGGGTTGAACTCTTGAATGTAGTAAGCTTTTTTTCTACCAATGTTATTAGCCCACATGTCACTCTCTTGAATGTAGTAAGCTTTTTTTCTACCAATGTTATTAGTACACATGGCACTCTGAAACTTCTCTATGACAAACTTTTTTATGTCCACATTTGTATTAGGACAGTCATGTAGCTTAATATTTCATTTATTCAACCACTTTTTATTTTGTTTCATCCATGTTTTCTTTCTACAGATAAGATCGTCATCTTCACAATTTTCGGCCAGTGTTGGTTGTGCATGTTTTCAACCTTCTTTAAGTAGCTAAGTAATCGAGTTATCGTTGATGCTTCCAACAGAAAAGTCCCAGCTTTCGCTAAAAGAACATCATAAGGTAGAGAGGTCTTAACTTTGAGATTGCTTGTGATTAGGTGCTTTTGAATTCTCTCTAGTTGTCTCCAACCACAGTTTGACATGTTGCCACCCCAAACCTCGCAGCCATAGAGAACCACCGGTGGGACCAACAAATCGAAAAGAGTCTTCTTGGTTTTGCAATCCCAGAGATCGGCCATTTTGCATCTAGATGTTTACTATAAATAATTTTGTAGGCCAAAACTTCAACTCTAATTAGGGCAGAGGCGTTCTAATATGGAATTGTCCATAAATTATTTTTTAATTTAATTTTGAAAAGCTATTTAAATTTCAGTTAATATCTAATAATTTGCATTTCAGATAATATCTAATAATAAACATTAATTTTAAAAGATAATATCTAATAATAAATAATAATTTTAAAAGTAATGTAGAATTATAGTAATATTTATTATCTTAAACAAAAAAGAAGAATTACCAAAATAATGAATTGTGATTTTTTTTCAAACTAAAGTTAAAATTTAGATACAAAAGCAAAGTAAAATAATTTATAAATAATTATTTTATTTTGGATTTGTCTTAAGATGTTTGTCTTTAGTATAATGATTATTGTATATAAAAGTGTTGGTAAAGATTTTGTGTATCTTTTATAAAATATTTTGTATTTTGTATTGTAGTAGATTAAGAGTGGGGATTCTTATGCATTATATAGAACAAAATTTTATTATGAAATGGTATTTATGATATTAGAAAATTGTATTTGATGAATGTGGTGGATCATATTGACATCCTAAGCATCCAATATAAATTTATGGAAGATCAAAGGTCACTTAGAATGGGTGGAGAGATTTTTGGTTTGTTTTGGAACATGAAAAGACAGAGGGGTTTGGATGGAATCATGCATGCTCATTGCCTATATAGCTCAGGATGTGGGAATTGAGGGGAGCTAGAAGATAGGCAAATGTTGTGAAAATAACTTCTATGAGGAAATTGAAAAATAGCATGGGAGAAATTCTCTATTATGTTGTAATTTTGTTATTGTGAATATAAGAGTGTTGTTATTTTGTGGTGTATTTATTTCTATGTTGGAATGCTTTGATTTTATTTTATTTTGCAAATGTTCTATTTGTTTAAGATGATTTCATTCAGTTAGAATTTGAATTTGTTTATGATTCTAATGGTAGGATTCTTTCATTTAGTATGAGAGCTAGTGTTATTAAATAAGAGGTCAATAGCAATTTAAGAAGTTTCAAATCAATTACAAATTAAAACTAACAGGGTTTACCAAATGGAAATAAAACCAATATAACAACAAAAATATATTACAAAAAAATGGAGAAACCCTTTCCATAAAAAACTCCACCAAGAAGAGATGAATGACTTGTATTATCAACAATATATGATTATAATACAATACTCTAAGCTCTTTTCAAGTACTCAATCTAGTAGTATAATACCCACAAAACAATAATTGAACAAACTTTATATCACCACTAGCACAAATCCCCAATATATAGGATCTCTTGGAAGTGGTAAACAACCATGGTATCATAAAACAATTTGTTATGTAAATCCACTTGAGAAATTCCACCCAAAATAGTCACTTATAGATGCACTTACATAAATGCATAAAGGCCATATCTAATGTCATAAATGTTGTCATAGATACCCTAATATATTATGACAAATGTTATAATCCCCAAAAGTAGATGATTCTCAAGGTGGGCACCAAGAGTAACTTCACCATTTTAAGTTGTTATTGTGATGCCTGTCCGATGAAAAGTAACTCAGTAACTCCCTATCAGTAAATAGACAATTATCAAGGCCAACCAGTAAATTTTTAATTATCACCATCAGTGAAATCCTCTAGCACTTACGGGTGAATTACAATTAAAATTTGGACCCATTAATTACATGGATCTACAAGGTTGATGACACAGAAAACCCCAACATTCTCCCACTTAACTTCATACATTGTAAATACACCTAGAGGAATACATAATCAGGAATTGCCTAAGTACAAGTAACAAGAACCATTACCTTATTGTACCAAGTAAACTTTTCTATTCTCACAAGTTTGGTAAGTACGTATGCAACATTCTCTATAGTGTTAATCTTCTTGAACTCAATTTGTCCATTTGCAATCAACTCATGAACATAATTTGGTATCATACATCCACATGCTTAGTTTGTGCATGATAAATATGATTCTTAGCTAAATGAAATTGAACTCTAACTATCATAATAATTTTGAATAACTTTGCAATTAAAACCAATACATGTACACAACCTTTGTAACCAAATTGCCTCATTATACACATGAGTAGCAACCATAGCTTGAATTTTACCCATCCAACTCATTTCTCCTCCAAATAGAGTAAATACATAGTCAGTAGTGGACCTTTGACCATTAGTCACATGCCCAATCTGCATCAACAAATCCTTGTATGTCCAATGTCTTACCCACATTATTAGTACCGAAGCATTCTAACAATAGTCAGAAGTTCCTTGCAAATATATGAACAACCTTTTAACATGATTCCAATTCTCTCTACTAAGTTTAGACATAAACTTAGTTAAAAGTCCCACTGCTTGTGCATTATTTGGTCTAGTGCAAACCATTACATACATTAAACTTCCCACGTCACTAGCATAAGTCACATTATACATAGCTTCTAAATCATCATCATTCTTAGCACACATCTAATGAAAACTAAGTGCCAACATGTAAAGGTTTTCTTATTGGTTTATAATCCTACATATTAAATCTATTAAAAAATGTGCTAACATACTTATGTTGCAACAACTGAAACTTTATGTTTACCCAATCTCTTTTTATTTATATACAGAGTATATACCTTGCAACTCCCAAATCCGTTATATCAAATGTCCTTGAAAATTGATATTTTAGCTCACTAACTATTGTCTTAGAATTGTTGATAAGAAGCATATCATCCTCATGCAAGACAATAATTATGATATGATCATAATACATTTAATGTTTATATGGTGATTTTCTTCACTTCTAACAAAACCCCTTACCACATGACAAATGAATCAAATTTTTGATAGCACATTCGGGGAGACTGTTTTGAACCACAAAGAGATTGCTTCAACCTACAAACCAAGTGGTCCTTTCCATTTACCTCAAATGCTTGAGGCTATTACATATAAATTTCCTCGTCCAAGCCTCCATGCAAAAAAAATAATTTATCATCTATTTTCTCAATCTCAAAATCATTAGCTACAACTATGGATAAAATAAATCTAATTCAAGATAATTTAGCAATGGGAGAGAAAATATTTGTTAGGTTTAGGCAGATATGAGCAATAAACAACATAAGGATAATGTAGAAATATAGAAGACAGAAAAGCAAATAACATAGAGATTTAATGTGGTTCACCCAATATGAGCTACATCCACCAAAGAAAATAACCGCCCACTTATTTTATTATCCACCGAAGATAAAATTACAATCTGATGATTTCACATTACACCGCCACTTATTTATAGGCCTTTAGGCAATTTACAATTGTCAGTTTTCAAAGGTTAGTTAACAAATTAACCTTAAAAAATATTTGACGAGTTAACCAAGAATACTTGATGAGTTAGCCAAAAAAATATTCCTATGATGAGTTGCCACATACCAACAATCTCACACTTGGAGACTGATTAGGCTCCACACCAAACAATATCCCACTTGGAGACTGGTCATGTAGCCACATCACTGCCCCTATAGCTCCCACTGGATTGACAAACCTAGACTTGACTGTTTCTCATTTTCAGGAGTATCATGCTCGAAGACCAACAACAATTGAGCAAGAAATTAGTTTCTCTTGTGTTACTACCTTGGTCAACATATATGAAGAATGGTGGCTAGTATGTATCTTCTCCAGCTTCAATTGTCCATCCTTTAAAACTGAGCATATGAAATGGTATCAAAGTTGTATGTGTTTGGTTTTATAGTGAAGGGAAAAGTTCTTTTCAAGATGAATCACACTTTGATTGTCATTGTACAACCTACTATGCTCTTATGTCTTTCCCAATTCTTCCATAAACCTTTGTAACCAAATCATCTCCTTATTAGCCACTGTAGCAGCAACATATTTTGCTTCTATTGTTGAAAGTGCTACAACCTTTTGCAATCTAGAAATTCAGCTGACCCTTGTGCCACCTATGGTAAAAAACATACCCTATAGTTGTAAGGAAACTCAGGCGCGGAAACAGCTTCCTACACTAATCTCTAAGAGAAAGTATTGTGCAAATTCTTTTAACTCCTTACAATTTCAGATTCGTTAACTACTTTAACAATGATATTGCAGCCATATACCATGCATACAGAAAATAGAGAATGACACAATGATTTACCCTAGGGAAAACCTTTCGGTAAAAAACCCCCAGCACTTCGAAACCTGCACAATATATTATCTTCAACACAATGGTTACAACACACTTGCAATGCAAGTTCTTTCAGGAGACAATCGACACTCAAAGACAAATCCAGTAGCACCAGATCATACCAACAATACACTCATTTCCTATCTAAGTCTGCAACCCTAAAAAATGCTTATATCATGCGCTTTCCTTTTTAGGGCAACTTCTAAAGATAGTCGTATTAGGGTTTTACGATTGTGGAAGAGTGTATAGTACTCAACTTTATCAGTTGCCACATGTCTTGCATGTCTTCACCTGTCATTGAATCTTCTAGAAATAGCTCTTACGTGTCATAGGAATCCATCATAACTATTTTAGCCATGATCTCCTTACACACAATTCAAGATGCTGACACATCAAGTGGAGTGACACATCAACATGCCAACTAGACATGTACACTCACACTTAATTACATTATTTGCAAGAAATACATTTTACAAAACAAATAATAAGAATAGGAATTGTCCAAGGTTGAGACACCTTATTCCTAACATTCTCCCACTTGTCAAACACCTTGTAAGAGCAATAGGAACATAACAGGAACTAACCGATATAGGCCAAAAGGCCCATAGACTCTGAACACCATCTGAACTTCACAGTGCCCACTAGTTTCGTTAATGCATCTGCAACATTCTTCACAGTATCTACCTTCTCCAAATTTACCTTTCCATCTTCCACCATATCTCTCACAAAGTGAAACTGCA
>MU224171.1:2607362-2643127 GCA_018584345.1 Thuja plicata | reverse complement strand
CACTAATCTCTAAAGGAAAGTATTGTGCAAATTCTTTTAAATCCTTACAATTTTAGATTCATTAACTACTTTAACAATGATATTGCAGCCATATACCATGCATACAAAAAATAGAGAATGACACAATGATTTACCCTAGGGAAAACCTTTCGGTAAAAACCCCAGCACTCTAAAACCTGCACAATGTATTATCTTCAACACAACGGTTACAACACACTTGCAATGCAAGTTCTTTCAGGAGATAATCGACACTCAAAGACAAATCCAGTAGCACCATATCATACCAACAATACACTCATTTCCTATCTAAGTCTACAACCCTAAAAAATGCTTATATCATGCGCTTTCCTTTTTAGGGCAACTTCCAAAGATAGCCATATTAGGGTTTTACGATTGTGGAAGAGTGTACAATACTCAACTTTATCAGTTGCCACATGTCTTGCATGTCTTCACCTGTCATTAAATCTTCTAGAAATAGCTCTTATGTGTCATAGGAATCTGTCATAACCATTTCAACCATGATCTCCTTACACACAATTCAAGATGTCGACACATCAAGTGGAGTGACACATCAACATGCCAACTAGACATGTACACTCACACTTAATTATATTATCTGCAAGAAATACATTTTACAAAACAAATAATAAGAATAGGAATTATCCAAGGTTGAGACACCTTATTCCTAACAATAGTGCTCCTCCAGCTATAAATATCCCCCGCTAAATTTGAACCAACATAGCCATTTAAAGTGGAATGAGATCCTGCAAAACATAAGGACTTGGTTGGTGTACCTCTCAAATACCTGAGAATCCACTTTACTGCATTCTAATGCTCTTTTCCAGGATTGTTCATATACATGTTGACAACTCCCACTACATGTGCCATATCTGGTCTTGTACACACCGTGTCATATATCAAGTTGTCAACTCCAAAAGAGTATGAAACCTTAGACATATACTCCATCTCCTATGGTGTCTTGGGGCTCATCTCTTTGTACAATTTAAAATGACAAGGCAAAGGTGTACTGATTGGTTTTGCATCTTGCATCTGAAATATTTTCAACACATTTTCTATGTAATCACTCTGAGACAATGTCAATGTTTGATTTTTCCTGTCCCTGGGTATTTGCATACCAACAATTTGTTGTGTTGCACCCAAATCTTTCATAGCAAATGATTGAGTTATTTTTTTGTTTAAGGTCATTTATATGTTGCATATTACACCCAACAACAAGCATATCATCAACATATAATAATAGGATAATATAGCTATCATTATCAAAACTCTTAAAATAAACACACCGATCAAAATCACACATGTTATAACCTTGTTCAACTATAAAACTATCAAATTTTAAATACCATTATCGGCATGCTTGTTTCAGTCCATACAAGCTCTTCTTCAACTTGCACACTAAACCCTTTGTATCTTTGACCTCATATCCTTGTGGTTGTTGCATATAAATTTCTTCCTCCAAATCTCCATGGAGAAAAGTTGTCTTGACATCTAATTGTTCCAGATGCAAATCTTCTATAACCACAAGACTTAGAATAGTTCAAATTCAAGTCATCTTAACAATAGGAGAAAATATTTCATCAAAACCAATACCTTTTTTCAGTGCAAAATCTTTTACCACAAGTCTAGCCCTATATCTTTTCTTGCCTCCATGTTCTTCCTCTAACCTATAAATCCATTTGTTAGGCAATACTCTTTTACCTTTAGGCAATTCAACTCACCCCCAAGTTAGATTTTGTAGCAAGGAATCCATCTTCTCTTTCATTCCTTGCTCCCACTTCTTTCTGGTTTCAACCTACATTGCTTTTTCATAACTTTCTAGTTCACCTGAATCAATAAATAATACATAATATAATGAAGGAGAATATCATTGAGGAGGTCTACTTATCCTGGAAGATATTCTTATTGGAGTTTGAGGAACCTATTGTGGTTTTGGGACCTGTTCTATTTGTTCAATATTTACAAGCACTATAGGGACTACATTTACTGGGATTTCATCAAGCACCATGCATTCTGTGTGTTTCTCTTCTTGCTTCTTTCCATGTATATGATCCTTGTACATGACCTTTTCATTGAATATGACATCTCTACTTCTAATGATTTTGTGATTCTCAAAATCCCATAAATGATAACCAAAATCATTATCTCCATATCCAATGGAAATACACTTCTTAGATTTTGCCTCAATCTTTGATAAATTTTCTATATCAATATGGACAAATGCTTCACAACAAAAAGTTTTCATAAATGAGTAGTTTACCTTTTTGCATGTCCAAACCTCTTCTAGAATAGCACCATATAAGGAACTTGAAGGCCCTACATTTTTTAAGTAAACAATAATATCCACAACATCTGCCCAAAACAATAAGGGAAATCCTACATGCAATCTTATGCTCCTTGCACGCTCCATGATAGTTTTGTTCATCCTTTTAGACACCATTTTCTTGTGGGGTTTTAGGAATTATCTTTTTTTCTATGAATCTCATGGTATGAAAAATAATTGTCAAACTCTTTGCTACAGTATTCACCTCCATTATCTATTCTGGGACACTTCAACTTGTTTCATGTCTCATTATCAACGAAAGCTTTTCATTTCTTATATACTTCAAATACATCATATTTTCTAGGAATGAAATAAACCCAAGTTTTCTTAGTTGCATCATCAATAAAAGTAACATAATAATAAGATCCACCAAGAGATGATACCTAAGTTGGTCCGCATACATCTGAGTGTACAAGATTTAACTTTTCATTCTTCATTTCCTTCCCAACTCTAAGGAATTAGACTCTCTTTAATTTTCCATAAACACAATTTTAACAATAATCCAAATCATCTTGTTTCAAACCTGGCAATAAATTATTAGAATGGGGAAGCTTCATCCCCTTCTCACTTATGTTCCCAAGTCAATTGTTCCATAGAGTTGTATCCACTCCTATGGAAGCTAGGGAAATAAAATAATCAATATTACCAATGCATAAATACAATGTACCTACCTTTGCCCCTTTCACTATTGTATTGTCCTAAAAAGTAAGAACTCTTGTTAGGTGCTCATTTTTAGCCCCATTTTAGCATCTATGGGTTCCCACATTGATTTCATGTCCTTCTAGCCCTTGTGCATCCTTCAAATCAACATTATTTGTTCAAAACTCAAGAATGACTCTAACTTCTAAGCATGATTTCCCATTTTTTTATCTAATCACATAATTCATCTTCCACCTAGATCCTTTACATGCTTTTTCGGATCTCAGGATTTTCCCTGATCTTCAAGCGGGCTATGGTTTCCAACACCTTATCTTGGCATTAACCCTTGGGTATCGACAAAAATGTGTCTGGAAAAGGTCAAAGTAAGTTGGCCTTGTCCTAGGGTTTGACCTTGTCCTAGGGCATTGCAATTTATGTGGTTTTGGGCCTGATGCAGGAGTTTATCTTTTAGATCTTTAATCAAGGTCGACCTTGCAAAATCCAGGCCCTAAAATGTGTATAAAAAGAGACCTCTTCCTCTCATTTTCACATCCATTACACACCTACAATTCTTGACTACATCCATTATTGTCAAAGTTATCTTCATGCAAGCAAGCTATTGTGATTCAAGAGATTCAAGTGCAAGGAAGTCATCAAGCATTTCAAGTCTTCTTCTTCTCCTCTTTCTTCCTCAATCCAACATTGTGGGAAACTACAAGATTCATCATTCAAGGATTTGATTTCATGATTTCCTATTGGGGGTTTTGTGGATTCCAAGTTAGTGCATCAACATTTGTGATCACTTCAAAGAGGCATTGCATCATTGAGGTATAAGGTGATTTAGATTGCATTTTCTTATGCAACTTTAATTTCATTTCAAGGTTAATTCCTATACAGGGGCTTAACCAAGGCAAGCCCCTTTCCACTAAAATTTCCCCTTCTTTCTTGAGTGCAGGAACATGTGGCACAATCTTGGATCTGGATTTTCAAAGTTACAAAACCAGTGACAGGTCCTCTACAGATTTCACCAGTTTTGGGGTCTCCAGGACAAGGCCAACTTTTTGGAACTAGGCCGACTTGAGTTAGCATAGTCCTGGGAATCTACAATTTTCATACTCATGAGTTACATGCACTAGAGTTCCAAATCCAAAACCATTTATGTTGCCAACAACTCTCTGACAGTCAAATCCAGATCTTAAGTTCACTTGTTCCCTCCTAGCTTCAAGGTGAGTTTATTCTTCCTCTTTTCCTCTTGCACTTAATTTTATGCATCAGATCTGACATCATATCTTGCTAGAAATCATTTCATTTTTCATAGCATAAGTCTCTTTCATACATTTACATATCATAATCACACTTTATTCAATAAGGAATACTCAAATCCCCCTTTTACATAGATCTTGCATTAGCACCCCTTCATCCTTTTTGAGCTATGCTAATCAAACTTGTTTAGGGGTGGGTTTGTATTCCAACGAACAATATGATTTGGTGAGTGATCTACATCCTAGCATTGCTCATCACTTTACATTACACATTTTGGTGAACCCGAATTATAAAATTTCCATTCTAATTTTGGTGTTAGATCCTCTTTTTATGCAATGACATATCTAGATCTATTTTGTATGCATTTACATCATATTCCTACAATCTATGAATTTGCATATTTTGGTAGTTAGATTCTCTTTGTATGCATCTATATTTACTATATATGCATTTTTCTATCACAATTTTGCTACATCTTGCATTTATATAGTTGTTGCCTTTCATTGATTTGTATGCACTTCTTTCTTTCTTCTCATGTTACAGAAGTTGTTTAACGCATTATCCTGAAACCATTCTATCACTTTTGAGATAAAACAACATCCCCCTATTAAGTTTCCTTTACATTATGCTACCACTAAAAAGATTCAATTTAATGCATGTGACGTTGCTTTGTCTTCTCTTCTATCACCTTATAAGGATATATTAGACCAAGAAGATGATTTTAACCTTTCTCTCAATAATCTTCCTCTTTGGGGAGGAGAGTTGAGGATTGATGTTAACTCTTCTACTAATATAAGCCTTACCTATGAGGACACTTTGGTTAAGATTTAATGAATCATGACTATTCCTCTCCTACAACGTGCTTTATTCATAGAAATGTTCTTCCCCTTGGTGATTCTCCTATTTGAGATGAACCCTTGGATAATGACATTGTTTATTCTCTTCCTCATGAAACAACCTTGATAAAAGATGATGATATAAGGTTGAAATTTCTCCTTCTTCCCCTAAAGATGATGCATTCATGTTTGATGTTTTCCCTTGTAAGGATATTTTAGAGCAAAAGGAAGACAATCAATACTTTCCTTTCTATCACCTTACCTTCATTTGGTTCACCTTCTAGAGATGTAGTATTAAAGAAAGTCCCTAATCCCTCTTCTAAGGACATCTTGAAAAAGAAGATAATTTAATTAATGATCTCCCTTATAGTGATGAACTCATGAACAATCAAGAGTTTGATCTAAGTCAATGTTATTGTTCATGCCCAATTTACGATAGCCAACAAGCATGTGATAACTGTCAAAGGATACACTCAATCGAATTCATTCCAAACAACTAACAAACATGTGGTTACTATTAAGGGTTATCCTCAACATCCTTCTGAAACTTTCACTACACCTTTGATTATGGTTAAAGGTTATAATCAACAAAGTTCTTTTCAAACTCTGAATAAGCCAATCATAAATATGAAAGAAAAATCTAAGAATCCTTTGGAGTTTATTAAGGAACATAATGTGGTGGTTCATACTTATCATATAAGAAAAAATCCTCGGCCTACTAATCTGGTTGTTCCTACTTCTCTCCCACCTTCTCAACCTATGTTTCCTCCTCCACCCCATCTTCCTCAACATCTTGGAAATGATTATGATTTGGTAGAGAAATTATGTTCTACTCAGGCTACTATTTCTCTTTGGGAACTTCTTCAAACTTCTACTATGTATTATGAAGCCTTGCAAAAATATTTAACCACTCTTCCAACTCCACCACCTAGTCATGATAATATCAATTCCTTGTTAGAATGTTTTCATGCTACACCTATCCCAGCTCAAATTATTTTTACCAATGATGATTCACCTTCTAAAGAAGTTCAAGATCAACATGATGCCCTTATGGTGGTCATCCTTATCAATGGTAATCTCATTCATAGGACCTTAATTGATAATGGGTTAGTAGTAAATGTTTGTAGTATGAACATGTTGAAAGATATTAAAGTTTATGTTTCAACTATTAAACCTGATTACATTTCTATTTGTGGCTTTGACAATATTGCTAAGAAAACATTGGGCATTATCACATTACCTATTAAAGTAGGACCGGTTATTATAGATACTCGTATTCATGTGATGCCTGGACATCTTAATTATAAACTTTGTTTGGGAAGACCTTGGTTACCTTTTATGCATGTTGTTCCTTCTACTCTCCATTGAAAAGTCAAGTTTATCTACAACAATCTAATGTACACACTTATGGCAGATGATGGACTGAATAGTTGTTTGAATACTGAGTCAAGCAATAAACCTGTGTCTATTTAAGAAGAACAAGATCAAGACCCTAAGGATGATCCTCCTACTAGTGTCCTTTCGGATGACGATTCAAGATCCTTATATTACAACCCAACTTATATAGGAGAATACAAAGTCTCAACATTGGAACTCAAATCAATATAAACCCAAAAAAGAATCCAACAGAAGAAATCCTCTTTTCGATGAGCTTAGTGATAATTTTTTTGTTGTTTCCACTTCTAACGAATCTTTAGAAACTATCAAACACAATTATTATTACATAGTGCATGTGATGCTCCATTAACTCTTTTGGACATGGCTTCAATGGGAATGGATGTGGAAAACATGGACAAGGAATTCAAGTGCCTTTAGGAAACGAGGCGCATGAACATTCTTATGGATTAGGATTTCATCCTTAGACTTATACATAAATAATTACTCTCAACGTTAACACTATTGTGAATCACAAACCCAAACATGGCTCATGATGTGTACAACAAAGCGTAGAGAATAGTAAGAAACCTTTTGAAGCATCCTCTCCATCCCGTAACACTTCTCCTATATCTACCTTTAAGAAAGAAATTATTTTTCCTAACCTTCTTCGTGCTAAGGTACTTGGTAGGCCTAAATGAAAAAAGAAGCACAATCAACATCCTATGAGTCTTCCTTTCTGCATGTACCATCAATATCATGACCACTCTACTCATGAATGTCAAGCCTTACATTACAAAATTCAACAACTCATTGATAATGACATTATTCACATATCCTATCATGGTGAGGTATTTTTCAATCCTGATTTCTTTAAATAACATCTAATTTCCTATTATTTTACCGTTGGAATTCTAATATGGGAAAGCAATAACTGAGAGGGGGGGTGAATCAAATCTAGGAAACTTTCACTCTTATAAAACAAACTGATTCAACCATGTATTCATAAACATAAACTAAAATGTTGTAATAGATCTAACATCTAATCATATCCATAATGAACACATAACACAAATATTTGGTATCCCAGAAACTCTTGAACGTAAAACTAGGGTGGGGATGACACCCACAAATCTTCACTAGTGCAGTAATAAAGCGTGCTTGCTAGGGCTACAAAGTTTGATCACTTCTGATGATCTACCTTTTGAGGGGCCTTCCCTGTTAAGAACTTACAAACTTATACAATCTACCTTGTTAAAGGATTTAAACTTACAACCAAGTAAGAATTATATTAAGAGATTTACAAAGGCATGTTAGGACCACTCTGTTAAGAGATTTACCCTGATTCACTTGCTAGAATGTATCGGTACTTGATCCTTTGGTCTACACTACAAATGTTGATAAAAGATCTCTTTCTAACTCTTAAATGATCTCTCAATATGATATATCTATGTTCTTCTCTTCACTGCTATGCTCAATCACTTTGTCTGGTCAATGATTCAAATATGCAAAACATGCATATACAACTGATCTCTTCTCTTCACATCCACATCCACACACATACACTTTCTCACACTCTTATTAGGGTTTGAAGCATCCCATATATAGATTAGTGATGAAACATCCAGATCAAGATCAATGATCCAAATTCATCACATTTTTCCACTTAGGCATCCCTAATTTTGATTGGTTGCATGGCTTACATAGGGATCCATGATCACAAAAATAACACATAATTAATGAATTAAATATCTATGAATGATCATTAAATGATTCACATAAGTTGGCCAAAATGGTTTACCTAAGTGTTTGAGTCATTCCAAACACATATACAGAAGTTTTCTTACTCAGCATAAGTAAACTCCGGTGCTCGGTCAATATCTCACTCGGCATAACAATATGTTGTCACTCATCACTAACTCTTCTATGCAACTTGACAATCATTTTTCTCAGCAACTATTGAGTACTTAGTGACCTCTGACTTGCTCGGCACTAATTACTGCTCGGTCTCGGCCTTAGTGAGATGGCCCGGTGGTAGTGATGACCGACCAACCTGCCTTGATTATGACTAAGTGTGTGACACTAATAGAAAACAAAACTCGGAGATCAACAATCTCCCCCTTTGACATTAGTGGCAAAAATACTTTTTCATGACTTTTCAGTCCTTTGCAAAAATAGTACTCAAATAGATTTAGAACTCTCCCTAAGATTCTGACTCGGTCTTCATAAATACTTCACTACATATACAACATATGTACATAATTCAAAAAAATAAAAAAACCTATTTCCCCTTGATTGTATCTCATTACATTTCCCCCTTGTTTTTGTCATTCTTGTCTGCTGGGGTTGTAGGGGTCAGACCATACTTGTCCAAAAATGATTAATGAATCTGTAGGATCATCGCCAATGCATTATCCCAACTGCTTCTAACAGATTCCAAAACCTAAAATTTGATTTCTACCTCGTCAGCTAGATCAATCAAACTCTCTACAATATTCAGAGGTGGATCTTTCTGTGCTAATTCCTTTTCTCCTTTCACCTCTTTTTGCATGACCTCCAAATGAGGTATCAACATAGTTTGAATCAAAATCAATTTTTCCCTTATTCTGCCATCAGTAGCCATGAGATCGGCTAGTCTCCCTTGGGCATGTGTCAACCTGGTAAAATGAATAGAGATGGAACTTGCATCCATTCTCAGTGAGTGTCCTGTTAAATTCAAATCCAATTGTAGCTTCTCAATAAGTTGTTGATTCTCCTTTGTAAAGAATTTTGTGTCACAAAGTTGTTTGTACAAAGAGAGAACATTTTCTATAACTTCTTCTAGGTTTCTTACCATATCAGAAAGTGCAACCTGCTTCTCAGTAAGCTTTGTTGCAACTTTCTCAAGTACTTTGGTCTAAAACTTTCTCTCAAATCGTTGCATGAATTTCTCATTTGCATCGATATCATCATTGTTCACCTTTTGAACAATATGAACCAAGTGTTCTAATATAGGTTCCTTTTGTTGTGCCCTGCATACCCGTCCCTACATTTTGTAGGCAAAATGTTGGGTCCCCCTTTTTGCTTTTGCCCTTTCCCTTGTTTTCTTTTGTTTTCTTTGTTTTCCCTCCGGGCTTTGCTTCTGCGAGGGTTGTCTTTCTTTTTTTTTGTCTTCTCGTATCTCCGGGACCCGGTCCCGAAGTTTGTTTGTTCTTTTGAGAGACGGATTCTAGACTTTGGGATTCTCTACCATCATGTCTTCTTTTGTGAGGAGGTATGGTTGCACGGAATCCCCGGGCCCGGAGTCCAGAAGTTTGCTTGTTCTGGAGCTTGCAGAAAGAATGCAACCTATTTTTACCCTAAGGGTATAAATATAAGTTACCTGTCATTTTCACATTTAATGCGATTAAAACACTTGGAGCACTCAGAGCTATTTCAAGGTGATTAAACAACATTTTTCTCCTGTTCTTAGTAATTGATTAGAACAGTAATTTGCAGTGCTTGTTTGCGGTCAGCTCCAGGTGGACTTGTTGCAGAGCGCCTCCCATGCTCATCTTTCCTGCACTCTTCATGTTTCTAGGTAGGCTCTTAGTTCTCCTCTTTCTATCCTCTGGTTTTCTGGTTCTCGTTTGTTTCGGTTGTGCTTTCTTTTATTTTGCTCTCGTTCTCATTTCTGGTCCTTCTTTTTGTTGCCTCCCATTGGTGGGTTGGCTCTACCAGAGGGTTGTCCGCCCTCTGTGCAATTTTAATTTAGTGGAGAGTTGTATATTGTCATAGAGTAGCTTTAGAGTCTGTATATATTCTATACATCATGTAAATTTGCGTAAATAGTGTATATATGTCATTTGTCTTACGATCAGCCTGCGAGTTGTGCTTCGAACCTCATTGCGCTTTGACCCTCTATACATTAGGTGTATATTTCCTATGTATCCTTTTGTCCTATCAAGCTCGCTGTGCTCCATCACGTCTCAAACCATTTTGTCAAAGCTCATCGAGAAGTAGTCGCCACGGTTCGAACTTGGCACCTCGCTAGTTTGAATCAATGCAGCTTTCTCTCTCCTCTGTCATGTCATCTTAATGGCATGATTAATTTCCCACAAGCAGGCATTCAAATCCCATCCCATCTGGCATTTACTCCTCCCCCCGCGTCTGCCCACTTATCGTTATTAATGTCATTACACCGCCTATCATGTGGCCACGTGACGACCCATGTCAGCTTAGTATGATTTCCTACTGGTCACGTTGAAAATGACTAACTCTTTCGGACTCTAGGTGTTGAGAGGCCCATGGGTCTTCATTCCATTTTTTTCATTTAGTCCAACACCCCGGAGCTCCCGACTGTTTACCAAAATCTGACTCATGTTTACCTTAATACTCCAGGATTTTAATGTATGCTAACACTTTTTAGACAGGTGTGAAATGGTGTTGAATTCCCTGGAATCTGTAAAGTTATTATTATTATATCATATATTAACAGTTCTCTAGTCTTGCAGGTTGCAGATTGTTTGATCAAGATGTCTGAAGTGATCACTCCTCCTAATAGCCCGGAGCTGCCTACTACCTCCACTTGGGCGGCCACAAAAACTAAGGCCGAAAAGATGCTAGCTAAGCTGCGACTAACCTCCAAATACTCGAGGGAGGCACTCTAATGGGGTCCAAGGTAGACCCCAAGGTGCAAGAAATAATAGACACAAAGCCCAGACTCTGGGCTGAAATGCAAGGCTTAGTTCAAGCCATATACAAACTGAAGGCAGATGGAGATAATATGGCCATCCACTTGGCTGCCTCTGGAATTATTAAGGCAGAAAATTTCCATTGCTTTGTGCAGGCACCGGAGCTGATACTCCAACTAGAAACACTCTATAATGCCCCTACTCGGACTGTTTTGCTTGACCATCCCCGGTCATTACATTATCCAATGACAATCATCAATCTGGACGCAGCAACTTTTGCTTCAAGGCTAGGGATCCCTCAATTCAAAGGATCCATCGTTCTCACCCGAGCCAAGTCATTAGAGGAGTTTGAAGGAGCTTCCCTCCTTTCCCGGCAATATCTCAACTCTCGGTGGCTGAAGTCCTCGAAGAGGGACCATAAAAAGATGAAGTTGGAGATTCCCCATGGGGATTTCAAAGAACCCATTCAGGCGGGCATTATATTTCTGTGCTGGATCTTCTGACAACCCCATGCCTGAGATTTCTTAGCATGGATGTACTACTTTCTCTACTGCATCACCACCCACAACCAGACCTTCAATTGGGTGGCCATCATAGCCAACCATGTGGACTCGTAGTTGAAAGGTGTTCTCCAAAATTCAAAGTTCCACATGACATCTTATGTACTATGGGCACTGGCCCAACAAAGGCTGGCTTTTCTGGGTTTGCAAGCCATGGGCATTCTTGGGAATGGGCCAGGTCAGTTGACACCATGGGATCATTATCCCCAAATCCAGTGGGAACTCAATTTCCCAAATTTTTGCAGGGTAAATGATGCCTTCATTTACCAAAACATTTTGACACTTACTCAGGATTCTGGATACCGGTTATCGCAAGAGGTGATGAACCTGCTGAGCACTTGTGGGAATTACTTTCTTCAATTCCAACAGCATACGTATATTTGGGTGACCGGCTTCTCTGGGAAACCCTATCTTATTCCCCAGTATTGCGGGGATAGAATCATTCTTTTAGAGTTCTGTCGACAGATTCTAGAGCTGCACGCCCTATTCACATTGAAGAAGGTCACCAACGTTCCATTCCCAATCTCTTGCGGGAACTATACTTGTAGTCTGGCCACAACAAAGGAAGCAGATAATGAGCTAAAGAGTCTGGGATTGGTCGAATTTGACCATACCAGAAAAATTTTTGATCTGCTAGGAAAGATAGCTTTGGCGCTTCCCCGGGCCTCCCCACCACATATAGTAGACATTGCATATTTTTGGGCAGACTGCCAAGACAATTTTGATCTCTAGGCTCGCCAACATTTGCGGATGTCCAAAGGACTAATGAAAGTACTTGACCTTTGGGGTTTCCCGAAAGGTTTCTCAGATGACAGGCCGCTAGAGGACCCATCATATAAAGGGCAGGGGTTAGACAAATTGGATCTCCCTCCGGTGGATTGGGCCACCCTAGAAGATTTAACAATTGAGGGAGTTTGCCACCCCATTATAGAGGCCAGTCATAATTAGTTTGCCCGGGTGTGTCCCAAGAGCACCCGAAAGAGACCAATTGTTCGGTGGTTCATTGTCACCACCGGACCCAACACAAGAAAGGGGAAGGAGAAAGAAGATACCCTAGCCAAGGCACCTCCTCCAGGTTGCTACAAAAACAAATGGAGTCGGCGAGACTGACGAGCCAACAGATTAGCACACAACTTTCGTAGGGCCTCCTCGCAACTCCAGTAGCATCTTCTCGCTTGGCGGGATCCCCTTCGTTGGCTGCAATGATGAGCAGGTAGACTTTCGCTGCGGCGGAGTCTACAAGTATTTTGGATATCGGGGTCCCGTTACTAAGGAAGAAAATGCAGAAGGTGACCCCCACTCCAAGTGCAGCCGTCAGCCCCGGTATGCCTGACCTGCCTCTGGTTGATGTCAGTTCAGATTCCCCCAAACCTGAGAATATTTTAGATTCCTCTCCCCCACACGATGAATTTGATGATGTCTTCAGGGTAGATGAACTCATGAACCTTCATGAGGATATAGATCACGCGGTAGAGGAGATCGCCACCCAAGAAAAAGAGGATATCCCTGTGAAGGAGGAAGTCCCAGAACAAGAAGCTGCTGTAGAGTAGGAAGTCCAGGAGGAAATACAAAACGAGCCCGAGTGGGATAAGAAATCAGTCCAAGAGATCGAGGATGAACCAAGGCAAACCACAGATGAGCAATCGATGATTGGGGAAACTGGACCCACAGGATCAGTCGTACCCCAATCATCACGCTCTAAATGCCTTCGGTTACTCTGGGTGACTAGATGCCTCAAAGCACATTTGGTGAGGTAATCATGGTGGCCCAAACTCTAAATCTTGGCTCAATACCTCACCCACCTCCACAAGATGTTCCAGTGGAGGAAGATGTTCTGACAGATGAAGTTGATGAGGCTGAAGAACAACAACAATAGAATGACAGGGAAATCCCCAAAGATATAAATGCTAGATCAAATGATGCTGAGAAGGATGAGGAAATCCCTGAGAATATAGGTAATATTGATACCGATAGAGAAGAAGCCCCAGATATCACAAAAGAAGATGCCAACATGACGAAGAATACTAAGACTTCTGGGGAGAAAGAACAGGAACAGGAAAAAGAGAAAGAGCTCGATGACAATGTTGATCCCAGGAATACACCGCTAGATTCTGAAGGGAATCCCAATGCCCAGCTCCTAACAGCGAAGCCACCCCAATGGTTGGTGGATTCAATGAAGAGAAAGGTCCTGATGGTGGCAAAAAGCATTCCGCTCTCTTTGGCTGAGATGATGGCTCAAAGTGCGGAAGCCAAAAATCCTAAGAAGGCTCAGACGGTCCATACCCTCTGGATTGGCCCAATAGGAAGTACAGTTGTGACAATCGCAACACCTCCCCCAGATGCAGATGCAGTGGTTGTAAGGCCTGAAGATTATAAGAAGAGATAAGCAGGGCAATTTGGACCTACTAAAGGAGGCCACCAAAGTAATAGAGGCCCGATACAATAAATAAAGCCAAAAGTTGAAGGAGGAAAAGGAGACCAATGCAAATCTCCTCGCACTTCTGGCTGAACTTACACAGCCCCTGACCGAGGTTTGCCCGAAAGCTTCTACCTCTAGATTACCGCTTGCACAAGGTGATATGGATTCTTTAAGGGCCATGAAGAAGAAGGCCCAGGCTGTGGACGAGTGGGTCACCGAACAGATAGCCGATGTAAGGCAATTTTTAGTGGTGTCACTCTTGGATCTATATCAGATCAACATTCTCCTTAGTCAAGTGAATGCCTCCGCTATTGTGTGGGAACATGACTTATAGAAATACGAAAAATAGAAGGCCGGGTTGGAGGAAGTTTTCAATGCTGGAGAAGAAATCATCACAGAGGCAGGAATTTTGGGAGATGAATCATATGATTCTCTCTAGGCCCAGTACTCCAGACTTGGCCTCAAAATTGAGGTATGTAAGGAACTGGTTAAGGTCCTAAAAGAGAAGGTGACCATGGCCTGATATCCTTTGGACCTATTTATGGAATTTGTGGTAGGGCTGTCGCAATTTGACCCCTTTGCCACTGGGATGTGCACCCCGGAGGACTATGTCCTCAGCAAATACGATGAGTGAATGGAGTCCTTATATCAGTCTATCGGGGAATTTGATAGGGGAAGTTCATCAAGATTATCGAAGATGATGATCCGAGTGCATGATGTCATAAAAATGGTAAGTGAATTCCGGGATAGGGCTAGAGAAGTCGAAGAGGAACTAGAGGTTGTCCGCGGCCGATGGGACAACATCAAGGATATATATGAAGATGATGTAAGCCAAGTTTTGGAAGCATTTAAAATAGTAAGGAGCAATAAGATTCTCCGGAGTCTGGAGAATTCCATTAGTCGTGCATATTTTGTATTCATTATTCTTTGAGCGTAAGCTCCCGGATCCTAGAGTTATGGATCCACAGTTTTGTATTATTTTAATGACCCGCGTCTAGGTTCCCTGGAGCCAATTGATCATTTTCAGACAATAAGGATGTCAGAAAGTGGGTGATCCCAGCAGGGCGCATCGGCTCGAAAGATGATTCTGACAGGTGGTTTTCCCAAGGTGTCGCTCCAACATAACACATGGCACATCGAAGGTAGTGAGCCACTTTTTCCTTAATGAGGTATGTAGCCTCGATCCCTGGGGGATCATATTTCTTCTATTCTCCCTCTGGCTTTCTTCTCAAGGCTGATTCTTCCATACCTCCTTTCTTGTCTCATTCTTCTGACATGTTAGACCTCTACTCTTCTTGAGGTTGTTATAGCATGGTGTAGGTAGTATCGGCCACCAGAAATCATATTTTATTGATTGAGTGTAAACATAAGTTAGGTTAGTTCTAGGACAAATTTGTGTATAAATAACAAGTCCAACCTCATTCCAAGGGTCGGTGAAATTGATGATTTTGCGGTCCATAGCTATAACACTTTCAACAATTTCATTTCATAGATGCAGAGCTCAATGCTCCTTAGTTCTTAGAAGTTCTCAGTAGATAGGTGCTCCCTTGGAGCCATTGTTGATGTACTCACCAATGATGTTGGGAAACCATTAATGAAGAAGGAAGGATTCTCATAATGTTGTTGTTGGTCTCTTGATCTCTGAGTTAATAATGTTTTGTGTTGTATGTTTCTTATGTCCCTTGCTCTGATATTTTGAGTAGATTAACGACCTTATTTTATCCTCTCTATTGGATATGTATGAACTGTTGGTTCTATATATGTTTAGTATTTAGTGTAGCATGTTAGAGCATGGTTTGATGTTTTAAATGTATATGCACAACTATAGATAGATGGAATACTTCTAACCCTGGCCTATCTTTTGAAGTTTATTTTATTAACTAACAAATGCTTGCAGGAAACCCCACTTACCTAAATCCCAGGAGAAGACGAGTGAAGAAAAACCAGCTATCCCCCCGAACAAAAAAGTCATAACGCCCAACTTAGCTCCTGCACTATCAAGACCCAAATCTCAGGTGCTTGAAGGCCCAAAGAATCTCATTTCTCTGGACAACCTTTATAGGCGAAGTTGGCTGGTACCCAGTGACAACTTACATTTGTTGGTAGACCTGGTCACAAACCCCTGTCAACACCTTCTCATTTAAATCTTGAAACTCAAATGCATCAACAAAGATATCTTTAATCTCATGTAGTACTTGCTTCTGTTGATGTTCCCTTTTCAATTCCTCTTGCTTTCTCTTTTTGTTCAGTAAATCCTGCAAGATTAGCATTTGCTCATAAGATAAGTTATCATTATCCTATTTTGGAATCACTATAACTTCATCAAGTGTCACTTCAATGCTCAGAGACTTGTCCTTTTTCTTCTTATGTGACTTCTTCTTCTTGGTCTCTAGTGAGCTACTACTCGGTCTCTGTTCAACTTTCAAGGTACTGGTATCACGATTTATTGGTACTAACTCCTTCTGAGTAATAATTATCTTCCATTCATGTGCTTTAGCACTCTTGATCTCAGTGTGTATAAGAGGCGTGACATTAGGTAACTGTACTAATGCTTGAATGACCTCTTTCTCCTTAGGTTCCTTTTTCTCCTCGGTCTGAAGAGTTAGAGTCTCCTCTATGTCTCCTTCATGTGATTTAGAGATATCTGATGCAAAATTATCTGCTTGATCTTATTTTCTTGTATATCCTTCTTCATTGACTTCAAGGTTTGCCTTGGTAGGTGAATTTGGAATTGTGAATGTTTCTTTACCCTGTTCCTCGGCATTCAAACCTTGTGTAACCTCATCAGTTGTTAAGTCTTCAATCTGTTCATCCTCAACCTCATCCTTCATCATCCTCAACATTATCATTTATTTCATACTCAGCATTACCAGGCTCATCAATATCTTCTTTATTGTCAATCTCAACTTGTTTTGATGTGCCTTCATCTTTGTTCTTGTCCACTATCAATCCAAAGATAATCTTCCACATCCTTTGGCTTTGTTGTACAACACCTTCAACATCATTCTTTAGTATAGAATAAGCTCTCAATTTAGGAACGAATCATTCCTATACTGGTCCATGAATTTTTCTTTCTGATTCTTTGTCAACTCAGACATAGTTTGAGCTAATACTCCTTCTTTGATTTGCCTTTCAGTCATAATGGTATGCTGCCATTTCTCATCAATCTTATTTGCTAGTTCATCCGGGACTAGATCCTAATCTCTAATGGTGTCATCTTTTATAATACCAACATATCCATCATTGCTTCTTCTATCTTTGCCTTATCAATTTTACTCTACTTTTCAAACTTAATAAACTTCAATCCAGACAAACTTGTTGAATTCCTAATGTTGTGACAAATCTCATCAACATTAGTAGGATGTTTGTGAGTAGCAACTTTGAATTCATTGATGTCCTATTTTTTTCTCAATTATTCATCTTCTTCATCTTTTCCCATAATGTATTTCCTTCTTTACTTCCTCTTAGGGTGGCTCGGTTAAGCTTTAGTTTGAACTTGTTTCCTTTTCCCTGAGCTCTCCCCTTCAACATTCTTTACTAATGTTTTCTTTGGTGGCTTGGTTGATATAGTAATTGTAGATACCTTAGTTCTCGGTCTAGATGTGGCAGTAGGAGTAGATTTCTGCTGTGAAATCCTCTTCTTAGTTGGCTCGACAACCATCACTTTCTTACCTTTCTTGTTCACTTCTACATATTCTTCTTCACTTTCTTCAAAGTCACTAGATTGGTCCTCACCTTGACCTTGTGTGATCTGTATTGGTGCATCTTCCTCTTCTTCTTCTCCTAACATCTTCTCAAGATTCTTTACTATTTCCTTTCTCTTCCTTTCCATTGTTGCAACCTTCAAATTTGTGGTTATCTTTGATTTTGCTTCTTTATATTTTCCAAATCTCTTAGCCTTTCTATGAACTTTCTCTGCTAGTACAGGTGTGATTGTTGCAGATGTTTCATCTATGTTAACTTCAAAAGGTAATGGCCTTATCCATGCTACCCTTGGTACTACAACTTGTACATAAGTGTTATCAGTATCAACTAGAAAACAAACATCAACATAATGCTTCTCTACTAGTGATATAGGGATTATGCTCCTTAACCTCATCTTTTTCTTAAATTCAACAAAGTAATTACCCATGATAGTGTCAAAATTCTCTCCTAACTATTGTATGAATTCATTAATCTGTACTGTTACTAGTCGGTCCTGACTCCATGCTACATCTCCTATAGTAGGAAAAGTATTCTAAACATAGAAAAATATGCAAACTAGTAAGGATCTGAACTTACACATAGAGTTCTTTGCCTTCCTAATTTTTTATAGGTTCTCAGCAAGTTGAGTCATCTGTAGCTCAGCAAGATCATAAGTATGATCATTTTTCACTATCTTCCATGCCTGATCAACCATAACACATGGGACACTATCCAATCTTCTCGATTGATAAAACTTGTGTGCAATCACTCTAACTCCGAAATCAATTTTAGGATTTGTGATCGTTGAAATTGTCATTCCTCTCTTGCTCCACTCGGCTAAAGTGACCTTCTCAATGTCTTCCTTTTTCTTACAATGCATAGTTTGTTTCCCTTGCATAATAGGATAACCAGTAACTCGGTGGATGATATCTTTAGTGATCTTTACTGGTCCATTTTCTATCCATATACTTATATCATATGTTCTTCTTAGAACTATCCTGATCCATTCAACTTTGAAGTCGTGCAGGAAGTCTAGGGCACAGACTAACCCTTTGTCGATAATGTGTTGATGATCATCCTTCAAAGCTCCATTTTCACATAGTTTATCATAGGCTTCCCTCAACTCAAAATCTCCAACTTCTCTGATTTTGCACATGTAGCATGCTCTCACATCATGGATCATAAGTACTTTAAGCAATATTGATGATAGGGCTCCCGTAAGATCTCCCTTCACCGCAGTCTCAGGAACAACTCAAAATTGGGTGGTGCACACACGTCACTTCTGACCAACTAAACATTCATCATTCCCTTGTCTTGTCTCTTCACACCAATAGATGAAATGGCTACCATTTTTGCAAATTAGGGTTCACGAAACAAATTCTATGTAACTCGGCAACAACAGGTCTTCAAACTTTCACAATACTTGTCGATGATACATGGGTGGAATCTTTACAAACTCTGCTCAAATTGCTCTTGAATCGCCTTAGAAATGCTCTGCAAAATCTAATCATTGTTTGAAATGAAAAATGAATGACTAAATTCATTATATACCCTTAAACGGTTGAATTAGGTCTTCAATAAATTCTCTATGTAGTGGTAGGTGGATAATAATTGTCCTCAATCCTTGAATAAATAGCTCTATTATCACACACCATCACTTGGTCATAATAGTGACTTGGTCACTACTAACACTTGGTTGACATATCAGCTCGGTCAGTATGGGACCTGGGTGCTCGACATATACTGATACTAATGCTTGACATCAATTATGCATATCAATTCTTTGCTCAGTTCTTGTCTCAGATCTATCCTAATGCATCTTATCTTATGCAGATATGGACTTTAATACATCTTATGTTAGGAACTAGTGTAAAATATGGCATTTGATAAAGTAATTCCTTACATACCTTTTTTCTTTAATTGGAAGTAGTGTGATGACATGATCCATTGGATTCACTATTGCTCGCTTCTTCTTTCTTTCTCCATGTAAAATTCATCTGATTCTTTATCTTCTCAATAGTAGGTGTCAGGGCTATGGTCTTGCAGTCTCTCTTGGTATGACTGATCTTATGACAAATATAATAGACCAAACTTCAATTCATCCAACTCTTGGATTTACCTCTAAAGTGTGTTATTATACAATTTTCTACATGACCATATTCACCACAATAATGACAACTATGTCTTGTATTGTAATCCCAATTGAATGTGTTACCTTTGTAGAAGTTGAGAAATCCAACTTCACAGCTCGCCAAGAACACCTATATGCAAATACCTAATGCTGAATGGAAACCACAGAGACAGAAGCCTTGGAAAATCTCAGCGGAGTGAGAGAAAAATTACATTTCCCAAAAAGTGAAGTACAATAATTACAAAAGTGACATATAAGGTAAGAAACCCTAAAACTGGAGAAAGCTAGGTTTGTGCATTAATAATTAATAAACATATTAATTATTATGCACCTACAAATGACAAGCTTAAGTGAATAGAATAATAGTGAGCTTTAATAATTAAACCAAAGTGATTTAATTATAAAGACAAATGTACTATTACTCTAACACCCCCCCTTAAGCGAAGCTCAGGAGGAAGCAAACCTAGCATAGCTATGAAAGCAGGAAAAATGGGTCCTGGCAACAAGGCCTGATCAAGTACCCAACTACAAAGAAATCTTTGTAAAACGGGGAAATAGAGAAAACCCAGTGGGAAAAACTCTACCCCAAAAAGAGATACAACAACATGCTGAAAAAAAACATGAAGGAAGGAAGGCCTCAACAAGACCCCCCAAGGACAAATTTCGTCACCCCAAGCATAGAACGCAATTGAAGATAGCGCAGAGATGCAAAGGGTTTGGTGAAGATGTCAGCAACCTGCGCGTCAGTGGGAATGTACTCCAAAGAGAGAACACCATCCTGAATCTACTGACGGATGAAATGCATATGAAGCTCAATGTGTTTAGTGCACTGATGCTCCACCAGGTTGTGGGAAATGTGAATAGCACTCTGATTATCGCACCACAAAACAGTGGGACAATCAGGAGGAAAACCAAACTTAGTCATCAACTGCCGAAGCCATAAAATATCCTAACTAGCATGCACTATCGCTCTGTACTCAGCCTCTATAGATGAAAGTTCTTGAGAATTCTGCTTCTTGCATGACCATGTGATAGGACCAGAGCCAAGACAAAATACAAAGCCAGAAGTAGACTTTTGATCATCAACATCACCAACCCAATCTGAGTCAGTGTAGCCAACAATGTGAGGAGCCCCTGATGTGTAGTGAATGCCATACATAAGTGTGCCCTGAATGTATCTCAAAATATGCTTGGAAGCTTGCCAATGACTCTCATGGGGCTCATGTAAGAACCGAGAGACTAGACCAACTGCAAAGGAGAGATCAGGATGAGTGTGTGTCAGGTATAACAAACTGCCAACCAACTGCCAATACAATGTAGCATCTACAGAAGGTGAAGTGCAAGAGGTAGACAAAATAACACCCGACTAAAAAGGTGTGGGAGCAGGCTTGCAATAAAGCATATCAAAGCACTGAAGCATGTCAAGAGCATACTTCTGCTAGTAAACAAAGATCCCAGCAAGGGACTGAACAATCTGCAGACCCAGAAAGAAGTGTAATAGACCAAGGTCTGTCATCTCAAACTGCTCCATCAAGGCGCGATGAACATCTTGAATCATAGAAGATGAGCTACCTGTGATGAGAAGATCATCGACATATAGCACAAGGATCAAAACCCATCCTCAAGATGCAGAATGTAGACTGTAGGATCAGAATGACAGTGTGTGAATCCTGTAGAAAGCAGAAAGGAATCCATCTTCTCATACCAAGCCTGAGGGGCCTATTTGAGACCATACTAAGAATGCTGAAGTCTACAAACCAAGGAGGAATCCTGCACAAATCCCTGAGGCTGCTCCATGTAAATCTCCTCAGTAAGATCACCGTGCAAGAAAGCACTCTTCACATCCATCTAAAAAATGGGCCATCCCTGAGAGGCTAGGAGGGATAAGACAAGGTGAATAGAGTTCATCTTGGTGACAGGGGCAAATGTCTCATTGTAATCAATACCGTCAACCTGTGAAAAACCCTTCGCAACAAGACATGCCTTGTACTTATCTATAGAACCATCAGCAGCAAACTTAGTACAATTCGACCACTTGCATCACACTAACTTTCTTCCCTTAGGAAGAGAACAAAGATCCCAAGTATGATTCTTCATCAAAGAAGAATATTCCTCCTCCATAGCACTGTCTGACTCAGTCTGTCCTGTCGCTGCCCCAAATGTCTGAGGACCACCACATAGAGCATGACTCAGAAGACTGGAACCCGCAATATGAGATCGAGTGTGACGGGAAGTGGAAGGGTCACCAGCCAGAGATCCTGTAGCATCAACTATAACACGAGCCCATCGAGGCATCTATGGAGGATCCTGTGGTGGAGGTAAATGGGGATCACTAAGATCATCATCCTCATCATCCTGAAACAAAGCTGGAAGAGATGAGGGAGTAGTGGTAAGTGAAGTAGACTCTGAAAGTGGGGTATCTACTGTAGGAAGGCGCTCATCAAACTGGACATCCCATCGAAATAGGACCTCTCTGAAATCAGGATCAAACAACCTATATGCCTTAACATCCTTGTAGTAGCCAACAAAAATGAGGTGTCAGCTCTTTCGCTCCATCACTCTCCTCTGAGCATCAGGCACAAATGCCCATGCTTCACTACCAAAGACTCAGAATGAAGATACATCAGGCTTGACATGAGACCAAGCCTCCTCAGGAGTCATATGTCAAACTGCCTTGTGAGGCATCCGATTCTAAATATAGTTGGCACAATTGACTGCCTCTTCCCAAAAGGATGAATCCATGGACCTGGACTGTATCATACAATTAGCCATCTCCTGAAGTGTTCTGTTCTTTCTCTCTGCCACACCATTCTGCTGAGGGGTGTAGGGCACTGAAAACTGATGCTAAAGACCATGTTCAAAGAAAAAATCCCTGAAATCTTGGTTCACGTACTCCCCCCCATTATCTGTGTGTATTGGACAAATAGAAAGACCAGATTGCTTCTCCACATATGTCTTAAAGACTCAAAATGAATCAAAGACATTAGACTTGTACTTTAAAGAGTACACCCATGTGCGCCTGGAGAAGTCATCAATTAAAGTAAGCACATATCTGGCACCAGAAAAAGGAGTGGGAAATGACATGAGGTCACTATGAATCAACTCCAATGGTGCCAAAGCATGAGTAGCCCATCCGTGAGGAAAAGGATCCCTGTGTTGTTTGCCAAGAACACAACCCTGAAAAACCCCATCAGTGCAAGTAGTCTGTGGAAGCCAAAGAACAAGTGCCTGTGTGCTCATTTATTGAAGATATCTGTAATTGACATGGCCCAAACGCTCATGCCAAAGTCTACTCACTGAATCTGCATGTGCTATAAGACAGGAACCTATGCCAGCAGAAGACTCAAATGCATCAAATCTGTATAGGCGGTATGCAATGTCAACACTCCCAGTAGCCACAATCATGTCAAAATCATGTAAGTCCCTAATAACCACATCATGTGGTGAGAACTCAACTGTCTTACCAGAGTCAGAGTGGCAAATCTGATAGATAGATAGTAGGTTTGTCAAAATGTCAGGGACAAAGAGAACATCCTGAAGAGAACCCCTAGCTAATGCAACAGAACCAGAACCCAAAACAGAAAGATGAGATGAGTTCCCAACAACAATTTGTGAAGTAGAACAAGGGGAAAGTGAGGTGACCAACTGATGAGTGTGAGTCATGTGGTGAGAAGCACCGGAATCAAGAATCTAGGTGGGCCTAGAAGTCCTTGCTCGTGCAGTAAGAGCATGACCTTTCCCTGCAGGGGAGGATGTGCACTGAGGAGTTGAAATGTGATGCTTCTGCATGGCTTCCTCTAAAGCCTCCAAACATTTCCAACACCTAGAAATAGGATGTCCATCCTTGCCACAAAAGTTACAGGTCTCAACTGATTTCTTCTTAGTCTTGGAGGTAGACTCAGTATCCTTCGAAGAAGATTTACCCTTGGAAGGGTTAGCTAGAGGTTTTGAATCATTTTTCTGTGCAGGTTTGGAGGAAGACTCATTGCCTGCAGAATCTTTCTTTGGTTTGCCTTTCTATTTTGGTTTCCCCTGTGAAGACTGAGCAACCAATGCTTGGCTAGAAGATCCAGAAGCATCCATCTATTGGATCTTTGCCTGTTCCTTTGTCAACCGATCAGAGAATGTCTCAAAAGAAGGCATGGTGTGTCTACCACCCAAAGCATCCATGGTGGAGTAGAAAGTGGAAGAGAAGATATGATACTGTCCTCGCAACTTTGAGAGTATCAAGAAGATACACTCATCATTTGTCTTGGTTTTTGCAAATCCCTGCAAGACTGAGCGCAGAGACTTGAACTTCATCGAGAAGTCCTCAATGGTGGGAAAGCTAGTAGGTGTCAAAGTGGTCAGCTCTGCATCAAGCTGTAGTGCCCATAACTCATTCACTATGCCAAACAAATCTGAAAACTTGCCCCAAATGGCCCTTGGAGTTGTCAAACCATCCAGGTGAAAGAGGAGACTGTCAGAAATGTTCAGTGCAATCAAGCCCATGGCTTCATCCATTTTATTCCTGTGCTGAAGAACCTCAAAAGGACGCTATAGGATAGGTTGATTTCCATCTAGGCATGACCATAAGCCACGTGACATGAGTAGCCTGGTCATGTGTGCTTTCCAGGTGTGGTAATTGTGTGGTTTCAGCCGGGCCACAGAGGGGTCCGACATTGAGAGAAGAAAAAGACGGAAGTAGAAGGGTCATTTTCTGAAAGTAAATGATAGAAAGCAAAAGCACCCCCCCACAAAGTATAATTCTAACCCCTGTACAGCAAAGAATCAATTATTGAAAGCACAAAAAACTAGGAAAAAACTTGAACGCCAGATGCAGAGAGGGAGGAAAATGAAGCCTCTACTTCAATGCCAAAAAAAGGAGCTCAAATGGCTAAATCAACAAACAAAACTAGCATCATCACATCTAGCTCGGAAACACCTTTCCGGCGATATTTTTTTTTTTAAAAACGGATACCGTATGCTCAAGTTACGGGCAAAAAACCAAGTGCCCCTCTAAAAGACAACTCTCTGGAAAAACATAGAGATGACAAAAATTTTGACGTCCAAATGACCGTCACAACTACCGAGGTTAAATTTGACGGTCGTCAGGAGCTCGCTAGAAAAAAAAATTTCGCCGAAAAATTTGAAATTTTTGCCAGAAAAACTTTTTTTGGTGCTGACATCAGCACGGTACTAGCCGGTGGCAGGCCCGTAGCGACCACTCCCGGGCGGCGGCACAGGGGCGGGTGGCCATTGGTGGCGCAGGCAGCTCCGCCGGTAGCCGCAAGGCCGGAGGGTGGCTCGTCAGCGGGAGGCCGGGCGGCGGTGGCGCCGGGGTGGCACATTGGTAGCGCGCTCTGGCAGCCCAAAAAAACTTTAAAAATACTTTTTTTTTTAAAAAAATATTTTTTTTTTTTAAATTGTGCCCGTACGGCTTGGGAGGCTAAAATTTTTGTCTTAGGTCACTGTGACCAAAATTGTCAAACCTTATAGGTATTTTGACTCTCCCAGGCCTTCTGAACGCAATGGTGGAGTCTATTTTTGCTCAAATGGCTCTAGAAAATAGCACCTCCTTCAAAGTGACAGAAAAACCCCAGAGAAGTTGTGGCTGTCGTCTTCAAATTGTGGCTTCAAAAAACCTTTAAACTAGGTAGCAACAGGGTGGCTCTAATACCATGTAGAAGTTGAGAAATCCAACTTCACAGCTCGCCAAGAACACCTGTATGCAAATACCTAATGCTAAATGGAAACCACAGAGACAGAAGGCTTGGAAAATCTCAGCAGAGTGAGAGCAAAATTATATTTCCCAAAAAGTGAAGTACAATAATTACAAAAGTGGCATATAAGGTAAGAAACCCTAAAACTGAAGAAAACTAGGTTTGTGCATTAATAATTAATAAACATATTAATTATTATGCACCTACAAATGACAAGCTTAAGTGAATAGAATAATAGTGAGCTTTAATAATTAAACCGAAGTGATTTAATTATAAAGACAAATGTACTATTACTCTAACATCCTTGGTGCACTGCCTTGTTTCTTGGATGTCCATTTGGATTTTGCATTGGATCTACAATCTTGGGTTCTATGACCAAAATTCTGGGAATTGTAACAATGCCCTTGGAATCTAGGTGAAGCAGGTGTATTTCTAGTCTTTGACCTACATTCAAGGGCTTGATGTCCATGCTTTTTATAGTTAAGGTAATATCCATTAAATTTGGTTTTAGGATTGGACTTACCATTCTTTCTTCGGCAAATATTTGTTATGTGACCTGGTTTCCCATAATGATGACATGTAGGTTTGTTGTTCTTCAACTTTGCATTCCTCGGTTCTCCACTTTTTGATGATTCTCCTTCTTCAGTGGAAGATTGGTGCTCAGTATGTCCAAGTCTAGATGTGTCATTATTCCTCCTTAGTGATCTCATTAGTTCCTCAAAGGATCTCAAGGCTTCATTGGGTTTGTTTATCCTCTCAATGAGTTCTCATTCAGATCTCAACTCATTTTTCAGTTGAGTGTTCTCAAATCTTAGATATGTGATTTCAATTTATTTTTTGTTTACCTCTTGATTTGCAAATAACAGTTGGTTGACCATATCCAACTGATTGTTTGTAAGCTTCTGCACATCACTTGTTCTTTCATCAAGTTTGGTATCCTTCTGCCTAGATTGTCTTCTTCTGCCATTGTCTTGTCTTCCTCAGCTTTCTTCTTTTGATCAATCACCTCACATAGTCTTATTGATTGAGTTTCTTGTTCTATCTTAAGACTTTTGACTCATTCTTTCAGTGTGTTTTTCTTCTCCAATAGATCTTCAATTGTTGTATTACTTTCTTTGGAATATTGATTGTCAAATAAATCTTCAGTTTCATCTTCTTTATATGAAGTGTCATTCAGCTGGGTTGCCAATTCTTTCCTAGCTTTCAATGATTTCCTTTATTCTTCTCTTTTTGTCTCAAGATGCTACAATACCAACTGGATGTCAATCTTTTGATTCTCAATGACCTTTCCCAACTTATAAACCTCCATTTCCAACTTTTACTCTTATAAAACAAACCGATTCAACCATGTATTCATAGACATAAACTAAAATATTGTAATAGATCTAACATCTAATCATATCCATAATGAACACATAACACAAAGAACACTTGAAGGTAAAACTAGGGTGGGGATGACACCCATAAATCTTCACTACTACAATAATAAAGTGTGACTACTAGGGCTACAAAGTTTGATCACTTCTGATGATATACCATGTGAGGGGTCTGCCATGATAAGAGCTTATAGACTTATACAATCTACCTTGTTAGAGGATTTAAACTTACAAATAAGAAAGCACTCTTTTAAGAGATTTGCAAAGGCATGTTAGGACCACTCTTTTAAGAGATTTACCCTAATCCACTTGCTAGAATGTATCAGTACCTGATCCTTCGGTCTGCACTACAAATGTTGATAAAGGATCTCCTCTTTCCAACTTGTAACTGATCTCTCAATCTGTTATATCTTTGTTCTTCTCTTCATTGATCTGCTCGGTCACTCTATCTGGTCAATGCTTTAGATATGCAAAACATGCATATACATCTGACCTCTATTCTTCACATCTGCATCCACACACGTACACATTCTCACACTTTGATTAGGGTTTGAAGCATCCCATATATAGATCAATAATGAAACATCCAGATCAAGATCAATGATCCAAATTCATCACATTTTACCACGGAGGCATCCCTAATTTTCATTGGTTGCATGGCTTACATAGGGATATATGATCACAAAAATAACGCGTAATTAATGTATTAAATATATGTGAATGATCATTAAATGATTCATATAAGTCATCCAAAATGGTTTACCTAAGTGTTTGAGCCATTCCAAGAACACATAAAAGTATCTTACTTGGCATAAGTAAACTCTGGTGCTCGGACAATACTGTCTCACTCGGCATAACCATATGTTGTCACTTGGCACTAACTCTTCTATGCAGCTCAACAATCATTATGCTCAACCACTATTAAGTACTTGAAAACCTTTGAATTGTTCGATCTTGGCCTTAGTGTGATGACTCGGTTGTAGTGATGACTGACCAACCTGCCTTGAGTATGACTAAGTGCGTGACACTAATAGACAACAAAACTCAGAGATCAAAAATTACTACAAGCTATGTAACATTGTTAGCCTATTCCTTGGGGGCTCATTGTCATGCATGGTGTGATCATACTTTGTGAATAACATAATAGGTCCTCTTTATCCTTGTCTCCACACTTGGGGGGGCAAGGGTATTATATCAATCCCTCTCATCCTCTTCAAGGATCTACTTTTCCCTTGATTAAGCGATATTTTTTTTATCACATGACAACCGATCTTACATAGAAATATTGGTCTACATTAAGGATATGCATCCTTGATGATAAAAAAAATTTCATTGTTCGCCATTGGGCTTCCATGGTAAATAAATCCCTTATATTGGAGACTAATAGTGTGTTATCCTTCACAAGGATCCCTTTTACACTTCTTGCATGTCTCTTTGCATTCATCCCTTCCATGACCTCATAGGAGTTGTGACCTCTTTGGTTTGGACTTGGTGTATCTTATGGATATTGTCTTGATGTTAAAATTTCTCTATCCTTGTTCATCATTTCCTTAAGATGTGAAAACATTACTTCTTTTTCCATCTTAAGGGGGTCATACATAGCCTCCTTATTGCATATATCTTGTTCAATTTAAGCATGACAAAGAGAGTACACTAGCATAACATAATTTTCTAGGGCCAAATCACTCTCCTTTCCACATATTCGGGATTGGTTGACTAACATAACATAATTTATATATCGTTTAACCTGTCCTTTTTATGAGTTGACTAGCATAACATAATTCTCTAGACCATCAACTCTTGGTCCTTTGACTAACTGCAAACATTTGGTTCTTTGACTGATCACTCATATTTGGTCCTTTGACTGACTGCACATATTTGATACTATGACTAACCACACATATTTGGTTCTTTGACTGATCTCTTTTTGGATCCTTGGATTGATCCTCCTTCTCTCTTTGATGGGTGGAACTAGCACAACACAATTTTCTATACTATTTCCCCTTGTCTCTCTCTTTCATTTATCTCTCATGGATCACCTAGTGCAAAATATTTATGTAGCCCGTGTCATCCATGATTGTCTTGATCTCTCCTATATGGATCCATAACATAACACATTTTTCTATTGAATCAGATCACAAAGTCTTATCTTACCTTTGGTGTATGCTCTTTCTCTTTTTAGGTGACCACTTGTGCTTTTGCAATAGCTTTCTGAGAATGATACTAGCGGTTGAGACATTTCCTCTAGCAAGGTCTCTTCAACTTGTTGACTTGAAATCTTAGTAAGATCTATTCATTTTTTGTTACTTTTGGTATCCTTGTATATGGATTTACGAGTTAAGATCCTTCATTTGGAGGGTTGTATCCTTCAACTTAGCAATGTCTTATCTCCTTGCTGTTTTCCCGTGATCTTCATCTCTTTCTCTCTTTCTGCTACTTTACCATGAGCATGAGGAATACCCATACTCCTGCTAAATATACCATCCTAAAAAGTAAGAACCCTTGTTAGGTGTTCATTGTTGGCCTCATTTAAGCATCTATGGGTTCCCACATTGATTTCACATCCTAGCCCTTGCGCATCCTTCAAATCAACATTATTTGTTCAAAACTTGAGAATGTCTCTAACTTCTATGTGGCTCTAACTTATATGCATGAATTTCCATTTTTCATCCAATCACATAATTCATCTTCCACCTAGGTCCTTTACATGCATTTTTGGATCTCAGGATTTACCCTGATTTCTAAGCGGGCTATGGTTTTCAACACCCTTTCTTGGCATTAACCCTTGGGTCCCAACAAAAATGTGTGGCCTTGTCCTAGGGCATTGAAATTTATGTGGTTCTAGGCCTAACCTAGGGTTTTATCTTTTAGATATTTAATCAGGGTTGACCTTGCAAAATTTGGGCCCCAAAATGTGTATTAAGAGAGACCTCTCCCTCTCATTTTTACATCCATTAAACACCTATAATTAATGATTAAATCCATTAGCAATCCATTATTGTGAAAGTTATCTTCATGCAAGCAAGCTATTGTGCATTCAAGAGATTCAAGTGCAAGGAATCCGTCAAGCATTTCAAGTCTTCTTCTTCTTCTCTTTCTTCCTAAATCCAATATTGTGGCAAATTACAACATTCATCATTCAAGGATTTGGTTTCATGATTTTTTATTGGGGTTTTTGTTGAGTCCAAGTTATTGCATCAACACTTGTCATCATATTCAAAGAGGCATTGCATCATTGAGGTATAAGGTGATTTAGATTGTATTTCCTTATGCAACTTCAATTTAATTTCAAGGTTAATTCCTATATAGGGGCTTGACCAAGGCAAACCCATTTCCACAAAAACTTCCCCTTCTTTCTTGAGTGCAGGAATAGGTGGCATAGTTTCAGATCTGGATTTTCAAAGTTACAAAACCAGTGACAGGTTGGTCCTCTACAAATTTCACTACTTTTTGGGTCTCCAGGGCTAGGTCAAATTGAGTTGGCGTAGTCCTGAGAATTTGCAATTTTCACATTCAGGAATTACAGACACCAGAGTTCCAAATCCAGAACCATTTCTGTTTCCAACAACTCTGCGATAGTCAAATCTAGATCTAAAGTCCACTTGTTCCCTCCTAGCTTCAAGGTGATTTTATTCTTCATCTTTTCCTCTTGCACCTAATTTTATGCATAATATTCCATATGATATCTTGCTAGCAATAATTTTCTTTGTCATGGCATAAGTCTCTTTCATACATTGACATATCATAATCACAATTTATTCAATAAGGAATACCCAAATCCCCTTTTACCTAGATCTTGCATTAGCACCCCTTCGTCCTTTTTGGGTTGTTCTAATCATACTTGTTTAGGGGTGGGTTTGTATTCTAATGCAAAATATGATTTGGTGAGTGATCTACATCCTAGCATTACTGACAATTTTATATTGTACAAATATTAGATCAATGAGCCTTTAGTAACCTTCCACAAATTTTCTGTAGATATGACTATGCAACCTTCACTTCCTAGTTGTCTTGTTGATATTAAATTACTTCTCACAATAGGAACATGTCTCACCTATTTCAACAACCATTGATTACCATTTGTTAATTTTATCTATATATTTCTATTTCCAACAATTTTGCATGGTTCATGATGACCTAAATAAACCTGTCCAAAATGACATTGAACATAGCCTAGAAAATATTTTACATTGGACATGACATGTAAAGAAGCCCTTGAATCCAGCACCCAAGAATCAATAATATTATGCAAAGAAAGAATCAAAGCATCTTGTAACACATCACTTGCTACATTTGCTTCCTTGTTATTTTCTTGTTGTCCATCCTTTTTTTTTCCCTTTTGAGACCAACAATCTTTCATTAGATGTCTTTTCTTTCCCATGTGTACCTGGGTTCTTTCCTCTTTCCCTCTATCATCCCCTATTCTCAATAGTCAAATCATTACTTGATGTCTCACCTGTGTTTTTCGTCTCATTTCCTTGCTAACAATAATACCAATAACATCATTAAACTTTAAAGTGTTTGAACCAGACCATTCCAACTTTTAGGCAATGAGCATAAAATCAAAAGATCTCTAACCTCATCATCAAAATTTACTTTTACAAAACTTAGCTGACTAGTAACTGTGTTAAACTCATTCAAATGATCAGTAATAGACCCACCTTATTGCATCTTCATATTAAATAAACATTTCATAAGAAATACCTTCTTTGAGGCTGAGGGTTTCTCGTAAAGTTTCTCTATTGCCTTCATTATATCCTCATTGTTATTTATTTTTCTATATTGAGAGCCATCGACAATGCCAAGAACAGCCGTATAGCTCCTAGTGCCTTCCTATCAATAATTTCCCATTGTTCATCTTAGATAGTTGCTGACTCCTTTACTTTTCCACCCAACGGTAATTAAAGATCCTTCTAATATAGATAACCTACCATTTGCATCTTTCATAGCTGATAGTTTTGGCCATTGAAATTATCAACCTTAAGCCTACCCTCCTCTACCATTGCTCCCACTCAAATATGATATTTCCCGCTAAATTATTGAAATATACATTTCTCTGATACCAGTTGTTATAGTTTAGACAGATATGAGCAATAAACAATATTAAAATAATGCAGAAATAGAGAAGACAAAAAATAACACAAAGATTTAACGTGGTTCACCCAATATGGAATACATCCACCATAGAAGAAAACTATTCACTTATTATATTATCCAACAAAGAGAAAATTACAATCTGATGATTTCACATTACACTGCCACTTATTTATAGGCCTTTTAGGCGATTTACCAATGTAGATTTTTAAAAGTTGGTTAAAAAATGCTTGATGAGTTAACCAAAAATGCTTGAATCAATTATCATTAACTTTATCAATATGGAGAAACCTTAATTCAATCAAATAAACATAACATATATAAACTTGAAAGCACAAAGGTACACCAAACACAATGAACACGAGATTTGCATGGAAAACCCAAGATGGAAAAAACCATGAAGAAACTAATTCTCATGAATAAGAACTCCAGTTAAGGTGACACCAGTTAAGGTGACACCAATTAAGGTGATGTTTAGGATTGTGTATGCACTTCATAATTTATTGCATTTTGCGCATGAGCACATTCATTTTTCATGTTTTGAACTTTGTATTTATATTTGCATTTTTGTGAAATTTACTCACGCGCTTCTCAATTTATGTCTAATTTTAGGTGAACATTTTAAATTTCTTATATTTCTAGCTATTTATCTTATAGTGACATATTTTTAACATGTCAACTTCATATTCATTCTCCAAAAGTGAGTGCATGCTTAGAAGCCCATCCAAAATTAAAGTTATTCAATGTGTTCCATTGCCATGCTTTACATTTTCTTTGACAAACTTTCAAATTTAGTGTCATCACTACCATTAGTCTCAACTTTTCATCCTTCAATAAATGTGTAGTTCATGCTTTCTCCACTTTACAATGATTCTTTCCTTGTTGGATTTCCCATGTGTACCTAGGTTCTTTCCTCTTTCCATCTATCATCCCCTATTCTCAATAGTCAAAGCATTACTTGATGTCTCACCTGTGTTTTTCGTCGCATTTCCTTGCTAACAATAATACCAACAACATCATCAAACTTTAAAGTGTTTGAACTAGACCATTCCAACTTTTAGGCAATGAGCATAAAATCAAAAGATCCCTAACCTCATCATAAAAATTTACTTTTACAGAACTTAGCTGACTAGTAACTGTGTTAAACTCATTCAAATGATCAATAATAGACCCACCTTCTAGCATCTTCATATTAAATAAACATTTCATAAGAAATACCTTCTTTGAGACTGAGGGTTTCTCATAAAGTTTCTCTAATGCCTTCATTATATCCTCGTTGTTATTTATTTTTCTATATTGAGAGTCATCGATGATGCCAAGAACAATCGTATATCTCCTAGTGCCTTCCTATCAAGAATTTCCTATTGTTCATCTTACATAGTTGCCGACTCCTTTACTTTTCCACCCAACGGTAATTAAAGATCCTTATGATATAGATGATCCACCATTTGCATCTTTCATAGCTGATAGTTTTGGCCATTGAACTTATCAACCTTAAGCCTGCCCTCCTCTGCCATTTCTCCCACTCAAATATGAGATTTCCCGCTAAATTACTGAAATATACATTTCTCTGATACCAGTTGTTAGAGTTTAGGCAGATATGAGCAATAAACAATATTAAAATAACGCATAAATAGAGAAGACAAAAAAAATAACACAAAGATTTAATGTGGTTAACCCAATATGGAATACATCCACCATAGAAGACAACTATTCACTTATTATATTATCCAACAAAGAGAAAATTACAATCCAGTGATTTCACATTACACTGCCACTTATTTATAGGCCTTTTAGGCGATTTACCAATGTAGATTTTCAAAAGTTGGTTAAAAAATTAACCTAGAAATGCTTGAAGAGTTAACCAAAAATGCTTGAATCAATTATCATAAACCAATTATCATTAACTTTATCAATCTGGAGAAACCTTAATTCAATCAAATAAACATAACATATATAAACTTGAAAGCACAAAGGTACACCAAACACAATGAACACGATGGAAAACCCAAGATGGGAAAAACCATGAAGAAACTAATTCTCATGAATAAGAACTCCAGTTAAGGTGATGTTTAGGATTGTGTATACACTTCATACTTGATTGCATTTTGCGCATGAGCACATTCATTTTTCATGTTTTGAACTTTGTATTCACATTTGCATTTTTGTGAAATTTACTCACACGCTTCTCAATTTATGTCTAATTTTAGGTGAACATTTTAACTTTCTTATATTTCTAGCTATTTATCTTATAGTGACATATTTTTAACATGTCAACTTCATATTCATTCTCCAAAAGTGAGTGCATGCTTAGAAGCCCATCCAAAATTAAAGTTATTCAACATGTTCCATTGCTATGCTTTACATTTTCTTTGACAAACTTTTAAATTTAGTGTCATCACTACCATTAGTCTCAACTTTTCATCCTTCAATAAATGTGTAGTTCATGCTTTCTCCACTAGATTATGCCACAAACAATTTATTTAAAAGATTATGTCATTCAAGATTTTATCATAGTTGTTCTCATTGTAAAAAGTGTTCTAAAATAAATATATAAGTGTTAGAAGCACTTTCTTGACTAATTATTCCTAACCATCCCATGCCCTCATTGTTTATCAAAATATGACATTATAGACGGTTTTCTTTTCTTTTAATAGACATACTTTAGCATTTTCATCATCTAGGGATGCTATATTTCTATCACAATGTTATTGCATCTTTTAAATGTTTTATCACTTCATATCATGATCATATTTTAATTACATACAATAATACCTCCTTCATTACAAAATTAAACAATGGACCGTGACATTGTCCAATATTGAGCAATGCTAAGGAATGCTAAAAGGGCTCGTTTGGGGGCAGGAATTGGACTGGAATTGGCATTATCTAATTCTGGATAATGCCAAATTCCAAGTTTGGGTCCATGGAAAAAAAATGGAATTGGAATTCTGAAAGTCTCATTTTGCCCCCAAAATGGGAATATCATCTTCCACCTAAATAGGTGGAATTGGAATTTCAAATTCCAATTCCAATTTTTACAAAAGCAAATTTAATATTTCGTGGGATCCACGACTATAAAGATGTATGTTATATTGCTATAAGGATGTGTGTGTGTGTGTGTGTGTGTGTACACATACATGTGTGTATATATACACACATGTGTATATATACACATGTGTGTATATATACACATGTGTGTATATATACATACATGTATGTGTATACACACATGTGTATATGTGTGTATATATACACAAATATGTGTATACACACATATGTGTGTATGTGTGTATATATATACACATGTGTGTATGTGCATACATGGATACACACTTGTATGTGTATATACACATATATGTGCATATATACACACATGTATGTGTGTATATATGTATATCTATACACACATGTATGGTGTGTGTATATGTGTGTATATATACACACATATATGTATATATACACATGTGTGTATATATACACAAATATGTGTGTATATATATACACATGTGTCTATATGTGTATACATGGATACACACTTGTATGTGTATATGTATGGTGTGTATATGTGTGTATGTGTGTGTATATATACACATGTATGTATATGTGTATACATGGATACACACACATATATGTGTGTATATATACACAAATGTGTGTATATGTGTATACATGTGTGTATACACACACATGT
>MU224171.1:2592523-2607306 GCA_018584345.1 Thuja plicata | reverse complement strand
ATGTATATATACATGTGTATATATACATACATACATGTGTGTGTATATACACATGTGTGCATGTGTGTATATATACACACACCTATATACACACCATATTCAAAGAAATTAAAAAATAAAGAATTAAAATTCCTTATGCATCTTCTCATTCATCTTTCGGGTGAACCAAACGGGTCGGTCCATATTCTGGATTTCATTTTGAGGATAAGGATCTTCCTAAATTTGCAGCATCTTCCTGAATTGACCATATCCAGGATATGGTATTCCAGTACCCAAACGGGCCTAAAAAGAAATAACAAATGTTTTAAAACCAAAATTAGTGCTACTCAATGGGAATGAATGTTATGAACATATGAAAATGCTTCAAAACATTGAAAAGCATTACAAATGTTACATAAGTGCAACAAACCACAACCAAACAAAATCTTATGTAATGAGATGGAATGCTATACAATACATAAAAAACTATTGCGTGATATGAACGACTCTTACACAATTCCTATAAGAAGAAAGTATTAGACAATGGAGAAAACATATTAGTACGATTATAGAGATCACACATCACATAATACACAATAAATAATGTATTGCAAATTAAAAATTCGGTGTAATGGTACTATAAAATTTATTGGGAATGAGAGATGAGAGTTGATTTGTAGTCTTTGACTCTAATTTATTTCTAAACTTTTAAGAAAATATCCTCTTGTTTAACAATTGGCTATTGATTCTCCCAAAGAAAAATGATATTGCTATAATGACTTTCTAAAGTTTGAATTAGAATTTTTTCAGTATTAAATATGAAATGTGGATTAATCAAGTGCAAATATATAAATCACAAATTCATTGTTACATGAGAAACAACTTAAATGAATGGAGGAATTTTTGGCTAAATATAAATCCATACTAAGTTTTTGAGCATGTGTGTAAAAACCATAGCAAGTGTTGCATAATTCACTACACACAATAACCTGAAATAATTACAATTTTATGTGTACTTACACATTTTATTTAAATTAGTTATAAATTATAATTGCATCAGTGAATGCACACATCTCTCTTAAATTAGTTACAATTGTACAAGCAATTGAACATTTATTTTACCTAAAACTGTTAGAATTGTACACATAATTGCATACATTTTCTATAAATCACATATAACTACATCTATGATTGCACATGTTTTCTCTAAATTATCTATAATTACAATGGTGATCACACCACATTTGCCCTAATTAACTATAATTGTGGGTATGATGCAAATAGAGGGATACATAGTTAATATAAAATAATGGATGATCACAACAAAAATATAAGTTTTACATTATTGTTATAATGAAGAAAATCAAACCATAGTTTAGAAAAATAGAAATTTAAATGGTAGGAGAATTGAACGAGATCAAATACTAGTTTGCTCTCATATTTAGGCATTTGGAGCCAAAACAAGTATTAAACATTAATACAATCAAAGTCTTTCTAAGAAATTAAAATATATAAGGAAAATTCTTTATCAAATTTGGGCAAATAGATAAGCTATTTTATGCATGCAAAATGCCCTTTTCAAGTCACCAAAATTGAAAACTTTGATAATTGACAATAAATCACAACTAGAAATTCTTTGGCTAAATTTGAGCCCATTGTATTCTGATTGTAATCTAGTGTGATGCCATGTTGTAAAGCCATAAAGGTTGTTGCAATGATCATGAATAAATGGAGTTACTAGTTTTTGAATTTTGTGTGTGTATCTTTTCTTAATATCCATGTTTGGATGATCCTTAATTCAATCCTTTGTACATGACTGCATTCGCCTTTGTCATATTTAGTCTTTAGCATAACATTGATGTCAACACATGTGTTTATGTCTTTCCAAGCTTGGACACAAGGTAGTGTAGTAAGCCTAAACACACGGTGGGCAATAAGGGGATTTACAATTACAGTAAACATCCCCATTATAGAAATAATTAGGTAGGAATTAGACTAAAGTGTTAGTGGTGTCAAAGTAAGAGAGTTAACATTGGCAAATTCTAATAGGATTTCAACGTCATTTTCCCCCTTGTTTATGGGTTGTGGACATACCCAGCTGGTAGTTTGGTGAGTTCCTTATCAATTTTGGGGCATAAATGGGTTTCTTCTTGTTCGCATAGAATTTCAACTCACTCCACAATTCTTTCTTTATCTGACATCCTAACATGATCTACATAGTGTCAAGTTATATCAACTGACATCTAATATAATTTTATTAAGGTTATTGATAATATTTTTCTAATCTTTTCTTCACAATTCCTCCTCATTTTTTATTGATATTCTTTTCTCATTTGGTTTGCATTTCTCACTATTGTTTTAATTATTTAATTTCAATTATAAAATTTCAATATTAAAAATTTAACCACAAGTTACTTATCTCATGTTTCCATGTGACTGCTTAAGTGAAATTTCTTCTTAAATTTAAGTAGCTAGAGTGCTCCCATGCAAACTTGTAATCCTAATTAAAAGGATAAATTGGAATCTTTTCCTACTTTAGTGGAGCAACTATTGTTTAGGAATTTCAAATAAGATATGACATAAAAAGGGGGCTAGAAATAAGCAGCAATTGCTTATTAAGAAAAATGACACGTGTCTTCACCATTTTTTCCCATCTCATTTTTATTTGCCTATAATTTTGTTTGTAGATTTATTTGCAAGAAAGATGACTAAAATTTTTGCCTGCAATGATCGTGAATGAATGGAGTTATTAGTTTTTGAATTTTTTCTGTATATCTATTCTTAATCTTTATGTTTGGATGATCCATAATTCAATCCTTTGTACATGATTGCATTCACCTTTGTCATATTTAGTCTTAGCATAACATTGAGGTCAACACATGTTGTGTTTATGTCTTGTCAAGCTTGGACACAAGGTAGTGTGTAAGCCTAAACACACAGTGGGTGATAAGGGGATTTACAATTACAGTAAACATCCCCATTATAGAAATAATTAGGTAGGAATTAAACTAAAGTGTTAGTGTTGTGAAAGTAAGAGAGTTAACATTGACAAATTCTACTAGGATCTCAACATCATTTTTTCCCTTGTTTATGGATTGTGGACATACCCAGCTAGTAGTTTGGTGAGTTCCTTGTCAATTTTAGGGCATAAATGGTTTCTTCTTGTTCGCATATAATTTCAACTCACTCCACAATTCTTTCTTTATCTGACATCCTAACATGATCTACATAGTGTCAAGTTATATGACTTGACATCTAATGTAATTTTATTAAGGTTATTGATAATATTTTGACAATCTTTTCTTCACAATTCATCCTCATTTTTGAATGATATTCTTTTCACATTTGGTTTACATTTCTCACTATTATTAATTATTTAATTTTAATTATAAAATTTAATATAAATAATTTAACCACAAGTTACTTATCTCATGTTTCCATGCGACTGTTTAAGTGCAATTTCTTCTTAAATTTAAGCAGTTAGAGTGTTCCCATAGAAATAAAATTTGCTGCTTATTTTAAAGCACTACTCTTAAATGATATTTTTAAATAAAAATTTAAATATTATTTTTTGCAAATAAAATGTGGAAGCAAAATTTTAGGCAAATAAAAAGGAGAGGAAAAAAAATCGGTGAAGACATGTGTTACCCAACGGCTAAGGTTATTTTAGCTAGTAGTTGTTGCTCAACATTTTTAGCAGCAATTTGTGGAGATGGTGGCCCCATGATAAATGAATTTTGTTGCTTATTCTTTTAGGAGACATAAAAAATAGAATGCTTAAATAAAATCTTAATAAGAAATTTTGTAGATAAGGCTAGGGTCCCATGGAGTGGGGCTTTCTTAAAAATAGAGCGGTCATCACTGAGATTTTTTAGGAATATTTAAAGGTGAGCGGTACCATGAATTTTATAATGTGTTTCCGCTAAAAAATTTCAGCTCCTAAATTTAAGGAAGCTAGTGGTCCCATGAATTTTAGAAGATCAGCTTAAGATTTTAAATTTATGGTGTTTTATTACGATGATAATTAATTTTTTTTATTTTATTACATGTTACTTTGCATCTATATCATAATGGTTTTTTTAGCTCATTGACTCATTTTTATAGAACTTACAATAAATCAAAAAATTAAGAATATAACATCCATGCTCACAGGAAGATGTAAACTGATTTGAATTCTATACAGATAAATTCTAGCATTCATATAATAATCAAAACTTACAAAAACAATATAAACTTTTACAAAACCAATTCAAATCACCATTAAGATTTTTTTTTACAGTTCTACATGCTTACATTATTCATATCGCCATTTACAAAAGTCATTAATGCTTCTTGAGCAATTGTTGCAAATGGATCAACTAACTCATTACTTGGCATATTTGTTCCACTCTCAACAAAATCATCATCACATGTATTATCTTCATCTTGCACATCTAATGTCATATTATGCAATATACAACAAGAAAATATGGTTTTTGGAAGTACTTCCAAATTTGGATGCCACATTTTTTATTCCAAAATTTGCCACATTTTTGTCAGCCTACCAAATGCACGCTCTGTAGGATTTGAGAGACACAAATCCACAGAACGCCAAGAACACCTGCATGCAAATAACCTGTTATAGGAGAGAAGCAGAAAGAGGAAAAAAAAGAACTCAGAAGTTGCTCAAAATGTGAGAGCGAAATTATAATTTGAATTAATGAAAAAGAAACTACAAAGTTCAACCTATAAAGGTGAACAAAACCCTAAAAACTAGAAAAGCTAGGTTGCACATTAATAATTAATATAAATATTAATTATAATGCACCTAAGAGATAGCTTAAGTAAACTAGAGTAATAAACAACTTAATTAATTAAATCAAAGTGATCTAATTAATAAGTGTAAATAGATAATTACTCTAACACCCCCCTTAAGTGAAGCTCAAGAGGTAAGCTAACCTAGTACATCTATGAAAGCAGGAAAAAAAGGTCTTGGCAACAAGGCCTGATCAGGTACCCAAGCACAACCAAATCTCTATACAGCAGAGAAATAGAGAAAACCACATGGGAAAAACCCTACTCCAAGAAGAGATAGAAGAAAATGCAGAAAAGACTGGCTCAAGAGACTCTCTCAAAACCATAAGTACAATCAAACCCCCCATTGGAGAGGGATGAGACACCAAAGCCCCCTAGAATGATGGAACCCCTGTAGGAATGATCGAACCAATGGAACTCCAATGTGGAGGAAACAGAGGTACAAAGTAACAAGGAAACCCTTGAATGAGAGGTGAAACAGGAAGACTGAGCTGGTGCTCAAAAGAGAATGAATGAGACTCCTGGAATGGAATCCCCAATGAAGGTGGGCCAATAGATGGGCTAAATCTATCAGCTGAGAGGAGATGAATGTCCTCGGATATGCCCTCAACAACTGGAGGGGAAGGCTCGATGCAGGGAGTGACCATAACAGGGACTACTAAAGAAGAATCATGCTTAACAAAGGCAGGTACAATAGGAGGAGGAGGTGGAGAAGCCACAACACTAATCTCAGGAGCAACATAGAAGTTCAGGTGACCCAACTTCTTCTCACTAGGCACTCGTGAAGTAGGAGAGATATTCTCCAACGCTGGAGATGGTGGAACAAAATGGGAGAAGGAGTATAGGCAGGTGTCATCATCAACTGTCCTTGTAGCAACAATGTGGCCAGTCGCACTATCTTGGATGTGTACAGAATCTGCAGTGAACTCAATTGTCTTCTCTGTCCCACTGTGAGTAATCTGATAAATGGAAAGAAGGTTCGATGACAAGGATGGAACACATAGTACATCATGGAATGCACCACCATTGATGTCAATAGAACCCTGACCACACACAGGCATAACAGTGTCATTCCCCATTAAGATGTGTGGGGTAGGATAGGCCGCAAAAGATGAGAAGGAACTCTGAGAAGTTGCCATATAATGTGAAGCATCAGAATCCAGCAACCACCTAGAAGAGGGAGCTATAACAGATGCACATAAGGCATGACCCTTTCTGTTGTTTGACCCATCTGCCTGAGATGATGATGAAGAAGACCAGCGAGAGGAGGAAGAAGGAATATCAATGTTGCTCTCATGAAGAAGAGCTGTCAAATCAGCAATTTGTTGGGCATATCCATCTACCTTCTTCTGAAAGCACTGAGACTCATCATGATTGAACTTATTGCAATAAGTACACTTGGGTTTGTTTGTCTTTGATTTCCCCTTAGGTGAAGGAGGTGGGCCAGAGGAATGCTGGGAAGGAGAATCCTTCCAAGATTCTGTGGATGATGATACATGTTTTTGCTCTGGTTTCCATGGAGATGGGTGAGAAACCAAGGCATGGCTCATAGAACCTGAAGCATCATTCAACTGTTGAATTTTTTACTGCTCTCGAGTCAACCGATCACAGAAGGCTGCAAAGGAAGGCATATTGTGCCTAGGACCCAAGACATCCATAGTGGAATAGAAAGTGGAGGAGAAAATCTGGAACTCTCCACGAAGCTTTGAGAGTATCAGAAAGATACACTCATCATCTGATTTGGTCTTCCCACATCCCTGTAAAAGTGATCAGAGAGCATTGAACTTCATCAAGAAGTCCTCAATGGTGGAAAAACTATCAGGAGACAAGGATATCAACTCTGCATCAAGCTGAAGTGCCCTGAATGCATTCACTGTGCCAAAAATATCTACAAACTTTCCCCAATAAGCGCGAGGAGTGGTCAAACCATCCAGATGAAACATGAGGCTATCTAAAATGTGCAGTACAATCAAACCCATGGCTTCATCCATTTTGTTCCTGTATTGAAGGACCTCAAATGGACGCTACAGAATAGGTTGGTTCTCATCCAGACATGACCATAAGCCACGTGACATGAGTAGCCTGGTCATGTGTGCTTTCCAGGTGTGATAATTGTGTGGTGCCAACCGGGCCACAGAGGGGTCCAACATTGAGAGAAGAAGTAGACGAAAGTAAAAGGGTCATTTCTAAATTAAATTACAGAAAGAAAATGCACCCCCCACAATGTATAATTTCATCCCCCCGTACAACAAATAAACAAGTATAGAAAGCACAAAAAATGATAACAAAACCTGGACGCCAGATGCAGAGAGGGAGGAAACTGAAGCCTCTACTTTAACACCAAAAAAGAGAGCTCAAATGAATGAATCATAAAACAAGACCAGCACCATCGTGTCCAACTCAGAAACACCTTTTCGACAATATTTCATTTTCTAAAAATGGACACCGTATGCACAAGTTACGGCCAAAAAACCAACTATGCCACCGAAAAATAGCTCTCTAGAAAAAACTAGTCACGAAAAATAATTTGATGGTCAAATGACCATCGCAGTTGCCAGGAAAAAATTTGACGGTCGTCTACACGTCACGGGCCCATCTCACCGGAAAAACTGAACTTGTTGGGAAATTTTGAAAATGGCCAGAAAGATGATGTCACCCCCTGGAATGATGATGTCACGGGGGGATGTGACAGTCAGCGGCGCGCGGGTGGTGGAGCGGCAGCGCTGGCTAGTGGAGGTGGTGGTTGGGTGGCGGTTCACCGACGGTAGCTGCTGAGCGGCCTGTTGGTGGTGCATCGGTAGGGGCCGAGTGCGGGCTGCATCGCGGTGGTGCCGGGGTAGCACGGCGGTGGCGCACTGGTTGCACTACCAGTGACGTCTAAAAAGTGCCCTAAAAGGGATTTTTAAATATTTTTTTGAAATTTTTTTCTCAGGAAGCGTGTCGTACGACCTTAGGGCAAGATTTTTTTTCCAGAAGCTACTGTGGCCAAATATGGCCAACTTTATCTAAAAATTTGATCTCCTAGGCCCTTTGAATGCAATGGCAGCATCCGTTTTTGCTCAAAATTCTCTAGACAAAAGTGCCTCCTCTAGATTGAAGAAAAAACCCCAGAGAAGTTGTGGTTTTCTTCTTTGAATCACGGCTTCAAGAAACCTTCAGACCAGACAGCAGCAAGGAAGCTCTGATACCATGTAGGATTTGAGAGATACAAATCCACAGAATGACAAGAACACCTGCATGCAAATAACCTGTTACAAGAGAGAAGCAGAAAGAGGAAAAATAAGAACTCAGAAGTTGCTCATAATGTGAGAGCGAAATTATAATCTGAATTAATGAAAAAGAAACTACAAAGTTCAACTTATAAAGGTGAACGAAACCCTAAAAATTGGAAAAGCTAGGTTGCACATTAATAATTAATATAACTATTAATTATAGTGCACCTAAGAGATAACTTAAGTAAACTAGAGTAATAAACAACTTAATTAATTAAATTAAAGTGATCTAATTAATAAGTGTAAATAGATAATTACTCTAACACGCTCTACCAAAATACGTGTTGATGACAACTTAAAATTGTATTCTCTTTGACTAGCTGTTAGACCTCCATTGAAAGGTGTAATTAACCATGTCAACAATGGATATCCTTCATCACTAATAATGTACTCTCTCATATTTAATGAGACAATTGACACTAGATGGCCATTTAATCTCTGTCCACCTTCACACATTCTATAGAAACCTGAGTTTCGTAGAAGTCTAGCATCATTTACAGAACTAGGCCATCCTGTAAAATATCCATGAAATACATATTGCTATCAATAATTGCTTGTAATGACATGCTATAATTATGATCACGATCAAACCAATCAGTAGAACACTCATTAGGTGGAAGATGAAATTGAATGTGAGTTACATCTATTGCTCCACAACAATTTGGAAATCCTTGTTTCTGTCGGAAACCTTCTTTCACATGCTCAAGTGACATTTGGTTACTAGGCCATTGGATATAATTTTGATATCAAGTATAAAAGATATTAATGAACTTATTTACAACTCTTACCACAGTGGAATTTCCACAACCAAATAGTTCACTAATGTTAAGCATTGTCATTCCATATGACATCGTAAAACTGCAATAGCAACCTGTTTCTCAACTGGAAGTACCCTACTTTTTATGCTTGTAGCAAATGAATATGGTATTAAACCTTGCTTCAAGTCATCATTCAAATTTTCACAAAGATTTTTAAATAATGCATAAGGCAACCTAAAAATGTTGTGAAAACGCTCATCATCACATCTAACTTGAAAAATTTAGTGGTTTCACCAATGTAAAAAGTGTGGTTTCACATACCACTCACCTTGAATTCTTCCTTCCCATTGAGAAAAATATAAATCATTTCCAATAATGTCAATTTATAGCTCAGAACTGGTTGCATGAAGGACTATTTCCACGTGATCTGATTCCATGTCTGACAATTGTCTTACTTCAAATAAATCTACTCTACGTTTCTTTAAATTGTTTTGAATACTTTTTGAATTTTGAATATCATTCCAAATTTGTAATGCTAATTGGATAATATTTGATGAAACATTAAGAAGAAATTTCATATTTTTGGTTGAATTGGAATTCATTATGTAGTATTGAACTCCACACTGCAAAAAAATAAAGCACAAAAAATTCATTAAGTTTGTAAGGCTTAAAAGAGTACTTAAAATAAGGTAAGACATACAATTCTAACATGAACATAAAAGTAAAATATTATATACCAACATTTTTTTCAAAGATAAGAAATCCACTATATATAAATGATTAAGAATTTTCAACATAGTATTTAACTAGAAATATTTTAAAATCATTCACGTGGACTGTAGATAATTAATTAGTATGTTATGCAAATCATTGGCATTTGTGTGCTTTGATTTTGAGTTTCTATGGCTCAGTGGTGCAGCAAATTTGATCTTTTTGCTGCTATTAATGCAAAACAAATCCATCCTTTCTGTTGGACTTCTACAATCACTATTTGTGGTGGTAATTGCACAAAGAAAACACAACAGAATAGATTAGGATGAGAAGGGAAAAGAGAAACAATAAATGTAATTGGCAGCAGCAAAACTGACCGACAAAACACGAATTGTCAAAAGAATATTTCTGATATGTGCTAATCTTAGCAAAATAAAACTGATACTTTCTTTATATATAATTAATTTGTTAAAGACTTAAACAGATCAATATGATAATTTAAAAAAAGGTTTGAAAATCAATGCTCCAAGTCATTCCATGAGTACAAAATAAATAGTTTTTGTATCTTCTACTGTTCCAAAACTATTTATCCCTCCAGATTTTGCTCAAAAAGACAAAATTTGGTATGGTATGGTGTATATTTTATTTTTTTTGGAATAAAATTGGCAATAGCCACTTAAGTGCATTTGATAGTGATTTTAATAAATATTAATTTTTAAAAGTAAAATATTCTTTTATTTTGTGCTAAAATCTCATGGGAATTGAATCACTTCAACATGGTAATACATCCATAAGCTTATATTTCAAATCATACTTTCTGAAGAAAGTATATGTACCAAATACAAAATAGCAATGATTCTCAGACCAAAGGAGCAATTAATTGATAATTTTTTTATGTTGCTCTTGGTGTAAATAAATGTTAGTTATCATGATTATTTTTGTTTTATCTCGATTCCTTCCATGAATGAGAAAAATCTCTAGTTGGCAGCCAATGAGAGCAGGAAAATGAGAGAATAGACACTAGAGTGAGTTGACAATATAAATTTATCTCAGACATTATTAAACGAAGATGAATTTGTACATATTGCTTTGCCAACTACCACATGTGATAACAGACCTTCCTATACTTCAATGTAATTTAAATTTATTAATACAATGATCTTTGAGGATTCAAGGATCACAGTCCCTAATAATATAGTATCTAGTTGTCTTTATTTTCTATTAATACTTACAGTCGTAAGACCACAACACAAATGTGTTAAGTAGAATGCATACAAAGATGAAAAATTAAAATGATTAAGTTTCATAAGTTCACTTTGATTCAAGAACTGAAGACTACCACTAAGTTTCGCAATGATCAATTTTTCATGATTTTCTTCAAGAGAGTAACAAAAATTAGAAATTAACTAACAAAAATGCTTCTTAATCAAAGAAAACATTAATATCATGATAATGAAATATAAAATTTTGAAGTTTATATTTAAATGAAAATCAAGCACAAGTATTTCTATAACATTGGTGCCACAAGACAAGCAAGTGCAATGATTGCAAATGTCATACAAAATTTTAACCTAAATAAGTACTAATATTAAGATGAATCATTTTTCATTTGAAAATGATTCAGAAATCTTCAGCATTACTTGACCTATAAAATTAAGGGCAGTAACTAGGTTCATTTGCACTATGACTTTTTGTTCTTCCAATTTGATCAACTTTTCATCATTTTCTTCTTCCTCACTCACTCGCTTTTCCACCAGAGCATAGTCTTTTTCATGATGTTTCATATGTCCCTCTTCAACAAGCTGTAATGTAGAAACAACCAACTTATTGTTTTCAAGAATTTTATCTTTCATACCAGTTGTTTTCAGAGTTGCCTTTCGCTTTTTCCCTGTATAGCCCTTTTCAACTTCATTGTTAGTGTGTGCTGAACCTTGACATGCTTCATTCATTGTATCAAATTCATCCATTGGAGCATTTTCATTTGGAGAATATTTTTTTCACTGGATGTATAAGTGCTATAAGAGGTATCAATAGTTATATTTCCAAGATCAATAGCTCTATCAGTACCAAAATTGGTTTCCATTACATCCATAAGTTAATTTGGGAAGTTCAATGGAAGTTTTTTTTTCTTCTCTTTCTCTACTTGTCATATTCCAATAGCTATCATGGCCAGAGGGAATATGTAACGCACAATCTCTTATTCTCTTGTAATCTGGCAAAACATGCTCCGTTCGGTCTCGATATTGGTTTGTTGTCCGAAAGACACCATGATGAGAACAATATTCTTCCACAATTTTCCACTTTTCAGTAGATGTTGTAGATTTCTTCATTGGCCCGCCATTGGAAAGTGTGTATTTCTCATTGCACTTTGCTTCTATGAGGACTATGGTGTTTGAAATGGTCCACCATGTCCTTCCTTTCTGTGTAGAAGAAACCATAGGTGTTTTTTCTTGAACTTTTGATTGTTTCTCAAATGGATTATAGGTCATTACTTCTTTACTTTCCCTCTCTACAATTTTAGGAAAATCAGAGATGTTTGTTTCATTCATTGTCTCAGTACTTGGAACAAAATCAATGAATTCTTTATCTATGGAATATATATCATCACCTTGAATGTCATTTTGTGACAACATTGATGTGAACCTCCTAAAACCACTCTTTGTTGGTATTAGACAATGTAGATTTCTATCCATTATAATTCCAACAAATATATCTTGCTTCACACTGCAAATAAACATTCAAAAAATATATGCTTTTAGTAAGAAGATTGGATTGAGAGATATAAGTTGCATAAGAAATACCTAGCCAGATGTATATATAGGCTATACCTATTGTGTCTTTCTATATCCTTTGTTGACCATATACCAAAAACTATTACTTCATTCCTCATCTCTAGGAATACACAACACTAAAATTATTTTTTATTTTTCTCCAACCTCTCTCATTTCCTACAACAGTTCATATGCCCCCTTCAAAATAGCATGCTCATCATTTAAACCAAAACTACCTCCTACTATCTCATTTCTGACAGCAATTCAGCTGCCCCCTGCAAAATAGCATGCTCATCATTTAAACCAAAACTACGTCCTATTATCTCATTTACTACAACAATTCAGCTGACCCCTTCAAAATAACATGCTCGTCATTTAAACCAAAACTACCCTTTGAGCTATTATAGCAGAAAAATGAAGACATTAACTAAACTAAAAGTACCTAGTAGACAGTTATAAGTGAGTCTCCTAAACAAAAGAAAACAAACTCCTAAACAAAAGAAGACATTTGCCCAATTTGCTCCAAGTTTGATCTTGGGATCCGGTGGCAATGACACAGTTTACAAATTTCTGGCTATCAAAAAAGATAATTCCAAAGAAGTCGATTCCAAAGAAGACAATGATTTTATCAATGAAATTGTTATTTTGAATTAGATAAATCACAAAAATGTTGTGAATTTCTTGAGCTATTGTATGAACTTTGAAGGCTACAGTCCCCCTGTTAGTTTATGAGTCTATTTCCAATGGGACTCTGTATGATCAACTACATGGTAACAAATATGAGCAGCGCCTTCACTGGGAAGATCGCCTAGTAATGAGGTCAACATTCTGCATAACCAAAGGAAGATTATAAAGCCTAATCAAATGAGAACATTGTGATCTTAACGGTCGTAGGATCAAAGAAAGAGTTCCATAGAGAAAGAAAAAGGCTCAACTTCCCAAAAAACCATGGACCATTCTAGAAACCAAAAAAGAATAATCTGTAACAAATTAAAAGGTATAAATTAAAAAAACAAAGGATCAATAATAGGAATAGACAACTTGCTCCATGCAGTTTTGATCCGCTCCAAAACTAAACCCAATGATGGGCGTCTCATCAAGAATATCATAATCAAAGATATTTACCCAATATCAATTGACATTGTATTAATGTCATCATCTAAAATAGAAAATTCTATCACTGGGAAGATTGCCTACGCATCGCTACAGAAACTGCAGAAGTATTGTTATAGTGCTGCATCAATACCCATTGTGCACAGAGATATAAAAAATTCCAACATTTCATGCATTTCATCTCTATATGCAGTGGGTTTGTGCGATTCGATCCTATCATCCAGTAATGGTAGGGCCAAAATGGTTGCACTAGAATATTTACTATTCAAAAACAAATGCACAGAGAATACCAACAAAAATAAAAACTCATAAATATTTAATGATTCTACACAGGAGATATGGAAAATAAATATAAAAATATTACTTGAAAAAGATGGTACTTGTATTTGTCGCAGCCCTTTCTTCCTCTTTCTATCTTTGTTCTGTGCAGTGTGCATTCACGCAATGAATAAAATATAATAAAATGTAAAAACTTTGTTTCTTTCTAATTTTTGTTTTGGCGGGATTATTTAGTTCTGGTGGGAAAACAATCCACATATTGTTGGCATGTGGCAAAAAAAATTCCGAAGCTGTTGGGGCTATTTCCATCTCCACCCCATTTTCACCCGCTGAAAATAAAAGGGCTAAAATGTAGGAGCTCCTATTGTGTAGGAAAAGATTCCAAAATAACCTTTGGCCCAAAAAAATATCTCTTGGGACCTCCTGCTCCTAAAAAATAGAGCCCAAGCCCCCTCCATGGGACCCCTGCCTAATTTTTTTGAGAAAAAAAGGGAGACATAAAGAAAAGGAAAAATAATTTGTGGAGCCATGTGTCATTTTTGTCAATAAGCAACCACTACTTATTTCAACCCCCCTTTTTTCAATGCTTATTTTTAATTTTTAAGCAGTGGCTGCTCCACTAAAGTAGGGATAGATTCAAAATTATCCTTTTCCCCTTATTTAAAAAAAGGGGGCTAGAAATAAGCAACAACCGCTTATTAAAAAAAATGATACGTGTCTTCACCATTTTTTCCCATCTCCTTTTTATTTGCCTACAATTTTATTTTCAGATTTATTTGCAAGAAATATGACTAGAAATTTGATTTAAAAATAATATTTAAGAGACTGCTTAAAATTAAGTAACAAACGTTACCATCCATGGAGCCACCAACTCCACAAATTGTGCCACAAAAGTTAAGCATTGATAGCAAAAATAAGCTAAGCAACAATATGGGGACTTGCCCTTAATGTACTTTTTGCTTTAAAGTTCTATTACTTTCATGACAAAAAAATTGAAGGAGCCTTAGAAAATCTAATCACCAAACTTCCAAAATACAACTCTATAAGAGACAAAACTCTAGGACCATGCAAAAATGAATAAAAAATCCAAAATTGATATATATATA
>MU224171.1:2552213-2577199 GCA_018584345.1 Thuja plicata | reverse complement strand
GTGCTTGGAAGATCGATTATATCATTCTGTAAGACATCTAAGATAAATCTATTGTCTACCTCCGATGTTTCTATATAATCCTCCATAATTTTTGGATTTATGAAAACAGTATTTGAATTAAAACACAACTGAATAGGGGGAATGAATTTTTTATGGTAATTCATTTTAACTACAATAATTAATTCTACATGGCTATGTTTAGTTTTAATGATTCTTTGGAATTCCCCAAAGTTGTTCCCTATATCTTTGATAATCTCTGGATGATTACATTCCAATGGTAGATTTCTCAATAGGACTATTTTTTCTATCATAAAATCAACTGCTTTGATATGATTAAAAAGTGGAAACCAATATGAGACAAAAAAAGGTGTATGTCTATATTTTAAAAATCCCTCTTTCATTATCAAGTCCCTGATGCTGCTACATTTACAATCTAGAAAGAAGAAATTATCATCAAGGACAGTAATACTTACCTCCGCAGGAATTTGAGAAACCAGTCCTTCTATTAAATCAGTTATGGATGCCCCTGATCCCATCCATTTATAGATCACACCTGTCTCAACCCAGGATTCTTGTTTTTGCAATATAAGATTGTTATCCAATACCAAGCTAGCATGCTTTTGATCAGTGATACCATGGATTAAGAATGAATTTTTAAGAGTACTGCGCTTGTAAGGCGGGGAATAAACCTTCTCTGTTTTTCTTAATCTAGGTACCTTAAGATTATTATCATTTTTATCCAAGAAGGTGTGAGAAGGATTCATATTTCTGCTATTACTCCATCTATGTGGAGGAGTATATGCTTTTACAGACTTATGAATCGAATTGCAAGTATTAAACATAATATTCTTAAAATCCTTTTTATTCAAAGCATCGAAAGAGTTTTTAAACAAAATTTCCTTGGTTTCATACTTACCTGGGATAGATCTTACCGACTTCCATTTTTTAACCGTTTGCCATTCATTCTTATTTGTATTTTCATCCCCGAGAGACACCTGAGCCGCCAACTGTCTTCCTCCTCCCTTAGCAAATAGAGGTTCATAGGGATTTTGCACCAGAGATTTCCTAGACATCGGGGCTTTGGCAGTCCCGGGGATTGTACTGCTTTTTGCCTATTTCATTTTTGCAAAAAACTGAATCTGATGGTCTAGGGCTTGCACTGTGAACACCTTGGGCATAGGAATCATCTTACTACTTGCCAAACCTCAGATGCCACAGTCAAACACCTGTTTCCATCCATTTGCTTTGCAGATGTATCAGAAACCCAACATTTTGATGCTTCTGATTGTTGAGCTTCCCTAAGACTTCTTTCTTTCTGTTTGGCGATGAAATCTGTAAGATGATCGTATGTTGGGTGAGGTTGAACGCCCTTAGTTCTACATTCTGCTTGCTTATGACCGTAAAGCCAACATCTAAAGCAGTAACCAGTAAATTTGCTGTCTTTTTCCTTATTCGCGGAAGCCACATTGGATTTTGCAATGGTGTTACCATGACAGTTGCTAGCAGATGCTTGCTTCGACTAAAAATGATGGATAAACCCTAAGGAAATTTGCCTCTACTGAAAAGCAATTTTTCGCTGCGTTCGTGACTTTCTCATTTTCGCTCATTTGATATCCTCCTTTAACCTAGTCGCTGGAATTTGTTAATAAGCCGGTCTTTACTCAGTAGAATCTCCTACTTTGACGAATCACTTCATTTTCTTCTAACAAACTCCAAATAAAATGACTGAAATAATCACAAACCCTATATTATCTTTTCACTTGACTTTTCCGTCTGATCGGTGTTATCTTTATGAGAGTCTCTTTTGAAGGGCTTTGCAATCGCTAGCGATCTTCTTTGACTCTTTTGCGGTTTCTTTCCAACCTATTTACCCTTGATTTTTTTAACAACGACTTCCTGTTTTGCTTGCACGCATTAAAAGATGGGATTTGCAGCAAACAATATTCCTTCTGCATCTTCTTGTCACAGCGACCTGGTTACTGTTCAATTCTCTGATTCCTTGCTTCTTTAGCAGCGATATCCTTGGTTCTATCAGCCATTCACTTTTCTTTAACGAAAATCGCCACTACTTGAACTCTACTATAATCATGGTGAGATCAACCAATTTAATAAAAATTATTATTATTTACTTATATATTTATTTTTTAAAGTTAAATAATGACATAATTTAAATATTTATGATTATATATTTTAAATCCCTAAATTATATATTATAATATAATTATTATTAAACTAAGTGAAAATTGATAAAATATCAATAAATTTTAAACATCTAAATATTATTTAAAAAAACTAAATACAGATTACATGTGAAATCTTTATACAACAAATCGTAAAATCTAAAACAACAACTTATATGTTTAAATTATTTAACTTTTAATTTTTTAAATTTTAATAATAATTATTTTGATAACATATAATTTACAACGCAATTTTAAAATACATAATAAACTTTCAATAAATATAATTATTTTAGAAATTATAACTTTAAATATTTTTAACAATATATTAAATGTTTCGTTTTTAAAAAATATTTTTATTTATTTTATTAATTATTATATAATAACATATATAATACAAAATTAATTGATTTCAAGATATATTATATGAAAATTTAAATAAGATTACCTACATATATATTTTAAAGTGAACAAATTATGAAAATTTTCATTAAATAAAATTAAATATCTAATTTTACAAATAATTATATTTATTAAAGAGTTATTATTATTTATTTACATATATGAATAATAAATTATATTTTTAAATTTATAAAAAATCAAATTTTATTTATTTTGATAAGAATTATATTATAACATATATTAAAACTTACTATTATTTAACTACATATATACTTTTATAAGTAAATTATAATACTATATTTTCATATAGTAATTATTAAAATTGTAAAAATTAAAAAATTATACATATAAGCATTAAAAAATTAAATATATAATTAATTATTAATATATTATATTTTACTATTTTACTATTTTACTAATATCAACTTTTAAAAACAATTAAAAACTAATAGATAAGAAATGGGAAAAACAATAATCAATTATTAAAAAAAACAATTCTTACTTAGTTTCATTCTCCCTTCGTTAATAATGAACAACTGATAAAAAAATCTAATTAGTATAAAAAATTTAAAATTCTTTTAACGTGTATGTTATCTACATTTGGCGTTTCACAAGGGATAATGGTACAAATCAACCCTACATTGGTACGGTGGCCCATCATGCATAGCAATGGAATGTGACATGCATCCAACCATATCGAATGATATGCCTAGATAGTCGTTGCCCAAGTTTAGGGTCTTCTTTTTGCCTTTTCTCTAATCCATATAAAATTGCAAGCGTGCGATGTGGATCCACAACAGTGTACTATCAATTGTTCATAATTTCCTCTGCTTTGGGTGATACAAAATACAGTTGTCCGCTTCAAAACAAGAGTAGAAAATATAATATTTGCTTCCATCCGCCACACCATTTAATCCCTTTTAAACCTTCAAATTTAAAATTAGTTTTGTGTGTCAGAATAGAGTTGTACATGACAAAAAATTATAATTGATATCTGACAACCACTCAGAAAAACAACTCCATAGTGAACTTCAAAGCTGCAGACAGTACAAAGTGATTGGCTTGTTTGCTATGTAGTAAATGCGATCAACCAAGTTCACTTTTGATCGATCAGATTGTAATCCTTTCAACAAATGCATCTTTACAACCAACTAGAATTCTTCTTAAACATAGTTTTTATAATTACAGTGGGAGCAAATCATGGCGATATTGCAAGATCGATTTGCATGGTTGTGAGAGAATGGGTGTTTGCAGCGGCGAGAGGTTGATCACAACTTTCATGGCCATCTCAATGTATTAGAGCACAGTGCAGACTGAGAAATTGGTGGAAGAGAAAGCCAGCTGTGTAATTTGTTGTTGCATAGGGAGAGAATGGAGGCAACTGTGTAATTTGTTGTTGTAGTAAAATTTAAAATGCTTTCATTCCACTTTCTTATTTTTTTCAATTTCGAGCCACTGATATTTAACATAATCCTTAAGTTAAACAAATTGAAAAATAATTTTCGCTTTGCCTTACCTAGCTGCTATCCGTGAGCCGGGTATTTTATTTTACTCATTTCAATTTTTTTATACGATAAACTTATGTAAACAAACATGAATATCTGGGTAGGCGAAAGTAAACTGTAGGACCTCATAATCTTTTGTTTGACTTATTTAAAATAGTCCTGTATTAATAGGGTTTCATAATTTTTCCCCACAAACACTACATGAGTTCACTTCTGATCGATCAGATTGTAATCCTTTCAACAAATGGATCTTTACAACTGACTAGAATTCTTCTTAAATATAGTTGTTGGAATTGCAGTGGGAGCAAATCATGGTGATATTGCAAGATCGATTTGTATGGTGGTGAGAGAATGGGTGTTTGCAGCGGCGGGAGGTTGATCACAACTTTCATGACCATCTCACTGTGTTAGAGCATAGTGCAGACTGAGAAATTGGTGGAGGAGAAACCCAGCTGTGTAATTTGTTGTTGCATAGGGAGAGAATGGAGGCAACTGTGTAAGTTGTTGTTGCGGTAAAATTTTAAATGCTTTCATTCCACTTTCAAGTTCGAGCCACTAATATTTAACCTAATCCTAAAGTTACACAAATTGAAAAATGATTTTCGCTTTGCCTTACCTCGCTGCTTTCTGTGAGCATGGTATTTTATTTTACTCATTTCAATTTTTTTATACGGTAAACTTATTTAAACAAACATGAATATCTGGTTAGGTGAAAGTAAACTGCAGGACCTCATAATCTTTTGTTTGGCTTATTTAAAATAGTCTTGTATTAATAGGGTTTCGTACTTTTTCCCCGCAAAGACTGCACGAGTTCTTTGTGAGAGCTCCCAATTAAATTGTGGTCCAATCGATGAGGAAACCAGTCGATAAGGAAAAATCACGAGACTATCTTTCCATTAAATGAAACCTGATTTCCCACTCGAATTTGATCTATTTTTTATTGTCTATCAGTTTATCCAATTTATCCAACAAAATAAACACAAGATCAAAACGTGACAACAACGTTGCACTCATCTAGGAACTTATCAAGTTTGAGATCTAGGAACTTAAAAGATATATTCCCTACTTATGCCCTTTTGAATAGTGTTTGATTGGCTTCATCCACCATGTTTTGTCTAAAATCTAACATATGAGATGGTGGTTTTTGGGGCAAAGGATGACTTTTGATTATACGACCTCTTAAAACTTTTCATTAAATTGTCTCGTGACAAATGACTAAAGCGGAAAAGGATGTAGTTCGAACCTGTTCCTAACCTCCTTTTGTGATGCTTTGATGTGTGTCGGTGTGGTCTTTGTACTTTAAACCATTGAAACATTTTTCCTTTTGACCTTTGAATTTGAAATTGAACTTTCAAACCTTTGAACCTTGAACTTTCGTAAAGGTTCAATTTCAATGGTTCAACACTTTACTCCTTGCATATTTGAATATTGAACATTTGAACTTTGAACCTAGGCAATTTGGACTTCTGCATTCTTGGTGTTGAACTTGCATCTTCGAACCTGTTGAACCTTGAACTTTGAACCAAAATAGGTGCGATGGTTCAAGTTCAATGTCTGCTAACCTGCACCTTTGAACCATGATTCTAAACTATTGAACTTTCTAAACTTTGAACCTTGAACTTTTGTACAGGTTCAAGTTCAGTGGTTCAACACTTTACTCTTTGCATATTTGAATGTTGAACATTTGAACTTTGAACCTAGGCAGTCTGGACTTCTGAACTCTTGGTGTTGAACTTGCACCTTCAAACATGTTGAACCTTGAACTTTGCACAAAAAATAGGGTTAAAGTTCAATGTATACTAACCTGAACCTTTGAACCATGATTCTAAATTGTTAAAATTTCTGAACTTTGAACCTTGAACTTTCATAAAGGTTCAAGTTCAATGATTCAACACTTTACTCCTTGTAGATTTGAATGTTGCACATTTGAACTTTGAACCTAGACAATCTGGACTTTTGAAATGTTGGTGTTGAACCTACATCTTCAAACCTGTTGAACCTTGAACTTTAAACCAAAAATAGGTACGATGGTGCAATTTCAATGTCTACTAACCTGAACATTTGAACCATGATTCTAAACTATTGAAATTTCTGAACTTTGAACCTTGAACTTTTGTAAAGGTTTAAGTTCAATGGTTCAACACTTTACTCCTTGTAGATTTGAATGTTGAACGTTTAAAATTTGAACCTAGGCAATCTGGACTTATGAACTCTTGGTGTTGAACATGCACCTTCGAACCTATTGAACCTTGAACTTTGAACCAAAAATAGGTACGATGGTTCAAGTTCAATGTCTACTAACCTGAACCTTTGAACCCTGTTTCTGAACTATTGAACTTACTGAACTTTAAACCTTGAACTTTCGTAAAGGTTCAAGTTTAATGGTTGAACACTTTACTCCTTGCACATTGAATGCTGCACATTTTAACTTTGAACCTAGGCAATATGGATTTCTCAACTCTTGGTGTTGAACCTGCACCTTCGAACCTGTTGAACCATGAACATTGAACCAAAAATAGGTATGATGGTTCAAGTTCAATGTCTGCTAACCTGAACATTTGAACCATGATTATGAATTGTTGAACTTTGAACCTTAAAATTTCATAAAGGTTCAAGTTCAATGGCTCAACACTTTACTCCTTGCAGATTTGAATGCTAAACATTTGAACTTTTAACTTAGGCAATATAGACTTCTGAACTCTTGGTGTTGAACCTACACCTCCACACCTGTTGAACATTGAACTTTAAACCAAAAATAGGTATGATGGTTGAAGTTCAATGTCTGCTAACTTGAATATTTCAACCATGATTATGAATTGTTGAACTTTCTGAACTTTGAACCTTAAACTTTCGTAAAGGTTCAAGTTCAATTGTTCAACACTTTACTCCTTGCAGATTTGAATGCTGAGCATTTGAAGTTTGAACCTAGGCAATCTGAGCTTCTAAACTCTTGGTGTTGAACCTGCACCTTCGAACTTGTTGAACCTTGAATTTTGAACCAAAAATAGGTACGATGGTTCAAGTTGAATGTCTGCTAACCTGAACCTTTGAACCACGATTTTGAACTGTTGAACTTTGAACCTTGAACTTTTGTAAATGTTCAAGTTCAATGCTTCAACACTTTACTCCTTGCAGATTTTAAATGTTGAACATTTAAACTGTGAACCTAGGCAATCTGAACTTTTGAACTCTTGGTGTTGAACCTGCACCTTCGAACATGTTGAACTTTGGACTTAGAACCAAAAATCTAGGTACGATGGTTCAAATTGAATGTCTACTAACCCGAACCTTTGAATCATGATTCTGAATTGTTGAACTTTTTGAACCAAATGAAATTTTTGAACTGGTTTAACATTCATTTAACTACCACTTCTTATAAATGTGATCTTCACAAAAGGTTATGAGAGAAATCATTAAGGGAGGGCACACATTTCAGTTTTGATGGTCATAAATAGGGGAAGAACTTAATTTCAAAAATTTAAATTTGGGGACCATAAGTGGGCCAACAAGGTATACCTCAACGTTATCTTAGAAAGCTGTGACATATTTAAATGTTCCAATCTTCTTTTATTATATAATGTAAAACTTCATTTACAGTTTCCACTAAAATGCCTATCAGCGATTCCCTTGCACCTCCATTGGGTGCAAGTGCTAGAATCGAAAAAATGGAAGGAGATAGATGGCCTAACATTATCTTCAATGATACATTGTGTAAACGAAAAAAGACGTGAATGCAACAAAACATCAAGTGGATGAGGAAATGGAATATCCAATTCAATATGTGCCCCACAAATAACAAGGAAATAAAGGTCTTCGTTATGGAGAAATTTTACAAGAGAAATTGGGGAAATGAGATTGGAAGGAAGAAAATTTATTATATCAAAGAGTTCAACCCCGGATGTGATCAAGTCCAAAAAACATACATAAGCGCCAACATTCCTTGGCGAGCTAAAATTCTTATTGCCCAGCTAAGAACCAACTCTCATCAACTCCGCTATGAGACCGAGCGTTGGAAGAGGCCAAAGGAGGCTTGGGAAGAGAGAATTTGCAGGTTTTGTAACTTTGGGAAAGTGGAAACCGAGCATCACTTTATTTTAGAATGTGAAGCCTACAAGAACAACAGGGATAAATTTGCGGATACTATATCAGATAGTTCTTGGCATAACCTATTTAGCAAGGAGTACATTGAGAAATTAGGTGGGCTCATCATCAACTTGCACAAGAAATGTACCGAGTTACTGAAGTTAGCCTAGGTTGCCGTACTGTCCCATAGACTATGTTTAGCCTCGTGAACGTAAAAATTTATCTATCTATCTATCTATTGTAGACGTTATAATATGAAAACGGATAAGACAAGTTACACCATTGTTATGCAATCACGCCCATACGCCTTGAGCCACGAAAGACCAAATTTAAAAAAAAAAAAAAAATAGGCGTGCTCAGACCTTTTTAAAATTACACGTAAGAAGTACAGTTGCTCACGTCAAAAGTAGAAACGAGCATAGGTTGGATCATTGTCAGCCCATCCTTTTTGAGCTTTGCAGTGGCCTCTGAACTTGTAATTCTGGACAAGCCCTTTTCAGTTTCCTATGCGGTGAAAAACTTACGTGGGTTTGTGTTATAATTGAGAATTTCAAATGCAGCAGGTGAGGACTCGCGTGGGCAAATATGAATTGGGACGTACTCTTGGGGAGGGAGCCTTCAGCAAGGTCAGATTCGCCAGGAATACGGAGACTTGTGAGGGTGTTGCCATTAAGGTGCTCGATAAATACAAGGTGCTTCAGAACAAGATGATTGATCAGGTAGGTAGTATTTACAATTATTTTGATTGGTTGGGTTTTTTCTTTTCTTTCCTATGGTTTGTTGCTACGATCGATGATTATTTCTTTGTTCAAAATTTATTTACCTGTGACTTGAATGAGTCGTTTTATTAATTTCGATATTTTATCATCTGGGGTGCATTTTGAACATGGGGTTTGTGACTTGGATCTGAATTTTCAAAATTTTACCATATTAAACGTGGGATACAGCACGCCCAGTATACTGAATGCGATATTGTTGTCACTTTTAACACTTTATGAGAATTTATTTAAAAACCCTATACCTACAGAAACAATCTTTTAAAATCACTTCTGAATCAATTTGATCTCGAGGAGATGAATCTAAAACAAAAATTATATAGTGAGAGTTCTATAGGGATCCTTGTCCAAGCAGTTAAACAAAAAAGTTAAAAACAATAATTGCTACCAAATGGTCATACCGACCAGACAACAAAACAGTGGAAAGTCCGAAACGGGAAACAAATTAAGCCTACAAGAAAACAGACAGCGAACCATCCAAAAACTAACACACCCAATGGAGAACAGGACACCATTACAGGCCAGAAGGGATCAAATCTGCCCTTGTAATACCACAACTTTTAAATTTGAGGAAATATTAAAATTCAGATTATTCAAAAGACCTCTATATTTGCTACCATCTAAAGAAACAGAGAGAAAAAAATACAGATTAGATGGTTACCTGTGGCAAGGAAGCTGGCCAACGCACTAAAATATTCAGTGCTACATTCTCTTATATCACCATCGCTATCGCTCTAGATCTCAGATCATGGCTAAACGCAATAAAATTTTGTGCCTTTCAAAACACAATGCATTCCAATGCTTCCTCCGAATAACCTTCACGCCATTGGGAAGCTAAGATACCGGATTTGCACCTCCTGCCTGTACATCCAGATTCGGATTCGTTTGGGCACAGATGTGGAGGGGGGATGCCCCTGGATGTGCCCAGGAAGCGCATCCACACCCTGTGGATGTGTCTGTATGTGCAGTCAAGTGCATCCCTGCGCATCCACAAGTGTAAAGTTGGCTAGGGTTGGAAGTTGGAAGTTGAAAGTTGGACGCAGACTATGTAAAGATGGCTAGGGTTGGAAGTTGTTATGCAACAGTCTCTTGTTGCTGAAGAAGTTGTTCTGCAGTAGCTTTGTAGTGTTGCAGAAATTGTAGTGGAGTAACACCATTGTTTTGCTGAAGTTGTTTTATGGTTGCCTTAAAGTGTTGTAGAAGTAGTTTTATGGTAACAAAATAGTTGTTGCAGAAAATTGTTCCATGACATCCTCTGTCTCATAGCAACAACAGAGTTGTTACAGAAAGTCATTCCACAACAATCATAGTTGTTGCTAAAGATCATTTGCAGCAGTTACATAGTTGCTGTAGAGAATCACTCCCAGCAGTTACACAGTTTTTGTGGAAACTCATTTGCAACAATTACATAGTACTGCAGAACACCAGTTGAACTTGTTGCACTTAGCTGTGGAAAATCATTCATAGCAGTCACACAATGTTGTGGAAAGTCATTTGTAACAGCGACATAATTCTGGGAGAAAATCATTCACAATAGTGATATTATTATGGAGAGTTATTAACAATAGTCGAAGCTGGAGTTGTCACAAGCACTGATGCATTTAGCTTGGCTGCTGAAACTAAAGTATCATACTATCAAATGATTGACATTTAATATTTATTCTTGGCATTTGGCATCAATCAATGATGAAGTATCATACTATCAAATGATTTAATTATGTATATTTCTTTAATTTTTTTGTATATATATAAATTTATAAGACACACACACACACACACGTACCCAAACACATCTAACCCCTCCCCAAATTTTTTTCACGTATCCACGTACCATGTTCTTGTACCCACATCCACATTTGGATTTGAACTGATAACTTAGTTGGGAAGTGATAATACCGCGGGCAGGGTTTCCAAACATGAAATGTTGACCAATTTTATAAACGAAGGGCTGGAAGAAAGGTAGGCTCTACAAGAGGTATTGTGATATTTTGGGCCTAATGTTGACTGCTATAACCAGAAACTTACGACATTTCCTTACCCATGCAACCTCACTTAAAATATCCAAACAGTCATGTGAGAGTCCATATTGTAGCCATCACAGCCACTGTTGTATATCTACTTAATCATTTATGTGTCAATCCTTGGCATTTGGGATTTGAATCTCAGGACCAAAGATTGAATAGGTGTAATAAATGCCAACAGTATAATAATCAATTTGATCATCGCCCTTTGCTGTCCTCAGGTAGCTATGCAGGTCTTAGTTATAACCTTGTCAGCGCCCAACTCATCCATTCATTTCTATCTGCAAATTCAATGCTCTGCCACCATTTTACCAAGTCGCTTTGATACCAAATGTTGGAGCAAATGGTTGATAGATTAGAATGTTCAACATATTTCCTTATTGGAGAACGACAAGAATATAAAGGAGAAGAGGAGAAACACATAGTTGAGTAATTGCCTAAACACCTGCCTGAACACTGCACAATTGCATAATTGGTAGGAAAAGTAATAAACTACCTACGCCAAAATCACATGTGTTGAAGGGTGCATTTGCAAGAGAGACCATGTGTTTGGGGATTTTTATGCTGAAGGCTGCATTTGCAAAAGGGGCTGGGGAATCGAGAGTTAGGATGCTATTTAAATGATTTTAGTTAGATACGCCAACACTGAGATTTTTGAATGTCCAAAGTTGGGGGTTCAAGGAATGGCTGTAGGGGTGCACAGGGTGGCAAAGTTTTGTACGCTTGGGAAGGAGGAACAATGGGACAAAGAGGTGGGGACCAAAATTTGGAGGTACTTGATGCAATAAGGACCAGGGATTAGGACCCAATGAGCCTATAGTTTCTATATAATGCTGGCCTACTTGCTTCTTAGGAGGACGAGCCACTTATAAATGGAGGAAACAATTCAAAATTTCAAATCAAGTAGCAAATTGTAATTATCAAAACAAATTCGCAAGAGAAGAATCACAAATTCTATTAAAATAAGAATTATAGGAGGGTTAGAGATATAACTTTACCAAATAAAATGCCTTTTAACTAGATAAATCTTCATTTAGGTCCTGCAATCACCAAATAAGGGACAAGTGCACATATATACACCCATAGACTAAATATATTGTTAGCATGATATAATCTATCTTATACATTTATAACTTGATAAAAAGAGTTCCAATCCATAACAACATGTAATGTGTAGTATTTTTCTTTCCTAAAGGGATGTAAATGTTACAAGAGGGTGCCCTAGCCCACCCTAGACCCAAGGGTGGAACCCTATCCCCCTTGGCCACACGATTCATGAGGTTGGCGTACTTAGTGGGCCTCACCATTCCCCCCTCATTGTAACTTCCTCCTCCAATATGGATCATCCCTTACAAGATTGCGCCTTTGTATGATGTAGCTCATGCCCATTCCACCGCAGGCCTTATCTAGTGCCTTTGTATGATGTTGTTGGCATAACTGATGCAGAGCCTGAGAGTGTTTATTGGTATAGGTTTGATGACTGGAAGAGCAGTTACTATGTTTTCATTGACTTGGTGTTGTATTCGTTGACAATGTTCCTGATGTGCTGCTAAGTATTTGTGTAGATGAATTCTGTGTTGCAGTAGGAATTGAAGTGTGTGATTGTTGCTGGAGACTCATGGATGTCTCTAGATGCATTCTGTATGATAGCGTATGCTGGAAATAACATTGGAGCAAGTTATGATCAATTGAAGGATAATAGGGCAGACAAAAGAACAAACAGTGACAAATAATGAATGATTTGATTGTTCTATCAAATCAGTATGGATTCAAGTGTTGCGGTCATGATATGATTATCTTGACTAGGATATGTTATTGATACTATGATCGCTATAGGATTGGAGTACCGCAAGGCATTGTTTCAGTTGACAGAAGATCATTTTATGCATGATAGCAAAATGTTTGAACATGTTCGAGTAGTTGGTGTTAGATTAGTGAGTGGTGGTGATGCGATTGGTTGCAGTGGATGTTTTCGTGATCCAGGTGTCAAGGTGACGTGGCATAACAGATTTGTGATGCTAATTTGCTATTTCATTGCTCGAGGTGATCGGGTTTAATCAAGTTTTGGATGCATGTTGAAGAAGTCAAAAAGGTTTGATTGCTCTTGATTTAAATCGATGTGTCATGAATCTTGTGGCCGACCTGAACTTGTAATCGAATTTTATAGATTGGTATTACGTTTTAGGGTTTAAGGATCGAGCGGGAATGATTATAATTCAAATGTAGTACGTTTTGTAAGGTGGTTAATGCTCTAATGAACTTGTAATGTATTTATATGTAAATTGATGAATTATGCAAGTGTAGATCGTGGATGCGAAGGTGCGGTCGAGTGAAGAGTGAAGATTGTCTGCAAGAAGCAGAAGTGTTGTGCTTAATTGGATCTGAACAAGCAGAGGGGTGCTACACCTAGATCATTGTACTTATTGAATTCTGATTGGTTCTGCAAGAAAATCCCTTAACTGGGTAGATCCTAACAAGTCTTGATCAGTAAATCCTTTAACCAGGTGACTCTTTAATTAGGGTTTAAATCCTTTAACAAGGTTACTCCTAACAGGGTAAAGCTCCTAATAGGGCTAGAGATAAATCCCTTGACCGGGTGACTCCTAACAGGGTCTGCTCCTAATAGGGCATCATTGTAAGCTCCTAACAGGGCTAGGCCTTTAACAAGGCGCATTTCAGAAGAGTGCAAATATTTGCGGTTACTAATTCCCACCGTGGTTTTTGCCTCTAATCAAGGGTTTCCATGATAAAAATACTGGTGTCACTTTGTTGCATGATTTGGATGTTTGTTTGGTCTCTTTTGTTTATTGCTGCACAAGGTTTAAAGTTGATGAATGTTGTTAATGTGTTGAGAAAAGTTCCAATCTGATAGATTACTGACTCACCCCCCCTCTCAGTAATCTTGGACCTTATAGTATTAATAGATGTAGCCCATGCCCATTCCACCATAGGCCTTACCTAGTGCCTTTGTATGATGTTGCACAGTCCATTCTGCTGCAGGCCGTACCTTATCTTGTCAGGTGAAGATCTTAATGCAGTTGGGGTATAGATACATATAATATCTTATTTAAATTATTCATTCTTATATGATAAGTACGGCAAACTTATGAATATGCCTAATCCTACAAATATATTTTACAATTGAAAAATACAGTCTGATGACAGTATTTATCTATATTACTATGACACAGTTAATATGGTCCACAAACCATACACCATTTGCAAATATACATAAAAGTTCCATATATATATATATATGTTGCTCAGTAATTATTTTGTATTTGAGGAACAATAATATATATATATATATATAAAATATTTGTTCTATACGGTTTTCAGAATACACCGCCCCATATTAATTATATCAGTCATTAATGATTTTTATAAATCTAATTACAGTACGTGAATTGTATGGTCTTACTGTATATCATGAATACAAAATATATAACACAAAATCCTCTGTTTCTGTATATCTATATACCTTCCTAATATATATATATATATATACAGTATTTGATAAGTGTGCAGACACATTAATTCATATACATTTTAGCCAGATTTATATTGGACCGAGTGCTGTAATTTACACCCAAGATATCAAGATATAATAATATGCAACCCATATATGTATTCATAAACAGCAATGTAAATATCTTACCTTCCTTCTGACCGGTGTTACCTTTTAGACTTCCTTGTCTCTTACCGTAGCTTGCTGCAGACTTCCTAAAATGACTGGAATTACAAGTGCTGACTGGGTTCTTTTGCTGACAGATCCAAGTTTGTCTTATGCTGGCTCCATCCTGTTTAATTGCTGACTGGGTTTATTTATGTGCTGACTGTAATAACTCCTAAGTTCTGGTTGGCTGCCTCCCTTTGTTTATTTCTGTTCCCATATATATCCCTCCTTTGTTGTGCCTCTCCCTTCATATATCCGTGAGTTGGAAGAGGTCACGACCCTCCTATGAGATGCGACTTTTTAGTCGCTGTTTTATTATTTTTGCTTCATTTATATATGTATTGTTAGTTTTATATTATGTTAGTGATCTTTAATAAATGTTGTATGGGACGAGTTTGATATTTGACTTAAGTAATATTTAATATTTATTTAATAAGTTTCAGATTTAATGTATTAATGTAATGATATTTATTATTATGTATATGTATAACGTTTCCCACTTTATTATAATATATATTATATATATAATATAGCAATTAATTTAATAAAATATAGATATAATATCTATATTACGATATTTATATTTAGATTATAATATATGATAACATTATAATAATCTATGATAATATATATATATATATATCACTTATATTGTTATAAGATCAAATTATAAATAGCGAATATTAAATAAATGATAATATTATAAATAAATGTTATATAAATAAATAATAAACATAACATTATACCAACTTGTAACTTACTTCAAGAGTGAAGGACACTTAAACAATATGGGCTTTGATTTCTGATCAGCCCTCAAATCAATTCAATAATTGCCTTCAATCTTACTTTTCAATGCTGATTAAATTCATTCAGGTCTAAATTCAAAATCTGGAAATAATGATGAACTCTGAAAATTGTCCTTGAAATTTGAGCTTCCTCCCTTGTGCTATGCGAATTCTTCCTTCTTCTCTGCTTACATGTCATATCCCCTCGTTTGAAACCGTAATTACATCAACACCCTTTTGGAAATAAGATCAAATTATAAATAGGAATTAAATAATAGAATTTTATTATATTTAATATTTATATTATAATTATATCACTTATATTGTTATATTTATTTATTTATAATATTATCATTTATTTAATATTTAGTTATTTTAATGTTATGTTTATTATTTATTTATTGTTATTATAGTATTATGTAATTACTTGTTTATGAATAATGAAATATTGTAACAGTTTTATATTCTGATTTTATAACTCAATTTTGTAAATTCATAGGTATAAATCAAAACTTAAAAAATAGGGAAAGAACATCCAAAATAATATTTAATGTTTTATAGCTTAAGTGAAAATACGTATTTGTTAAATATTTGCTAAGTTGCTGGGTTGGATTCCAGTATAGATGCGGGTTCGAAATTCGTCCAAATTTTTTTTGGGTTGGGTTTTGATTCGTTCTGGGTTCGTTCGTACAAGAATTAAAAAAAAAAAAGAAAGTTCATACACCACTATGCTAATATTAAAGCAATATAGAAAAATATATTATGCTAAGTAATTGGTAAAATATTTTTATGTGTTATTAAATAGAGATCAAGAATGATCTATATATACAAGTGTACAAGAGAATGTTCTATAACGAACAAAGAGAGAGAAATAGAAACACTCTGAAGAGAAATTGAAACAAAAGGAAGTTTCCATATTGAACAGAGAGAGAATATGGAAACATAGAAGAAGAGTGACCATTAGAATAGAAACAAATCTACGGAAGAGAGAGAAACATAAATAGAGAGATATTTAACTCTAATACCCTCCCTTAATGGTCAATCTAACTTCAAAAAAAAGTTTGCAAGTGAATCCTAAAAATGCGTAAAAGGCAGACTCGAGCTGATCATTGACCTCTGTATGTTCTGCAACATTGGCCTATGGCTGAGACCCTCCCTGCTTCCGCTGTTCAGAAGCAATCCGAGTCCTGCAATCTCTGATCACATGACCAAATTTGTGGCAATAGTTGCATCGAATGTGCTTCTTCTTTGAGCTATCCTGAGACTGAGCTGATGACTGAGATGTGCCTTTATCCTTGTGAAAGAATTGGACTGCAAATGCTTGTTCGGAGGAGAAAGAAGTGGCACTACTACCAAATTGTTGTATCCAACGATCCTATTGCAGAAGTTTGGTGCACTAATCTGGAAATTTGAGGTCAAAATTAGTTGCTGTAATGTTGAGCGTCTCAATAAAGTGCTCATAGGAATGTGGTAGATTTTTCAGAGTAATGACTACCATATTCTCTTCCTCCATTTTATAGCCAATGACTTCAAGCTGATCTCTGATGTCCTTAATCTTCAAAAGATGTTCTTGTAAGGACATGTGCTCATCCATAATAATAGAATAGCTGATTCTTCAAAAAGAAAGCTTTGCTTTTGTCAGATGTCTCGTGGAGATCCTTCAGTGTAGTTTAGATCTCTGTAGCTGTCTTGCCAGAAGGAATCTGAGGCAATTCATCATTTGTGACAGAGAGCTTGAGAGGCATGATAGCTTCTCGTTTCCGGTCATCAAATTTGTTATGATATGCTTGGACTGATGCAGGATGAGTCTCTGTCCCCAAAACAAGAGTATCAAGGCGTTGATACTTGAAGATGGTCAACATTCTCTGCTTCCAGGTGTTGTAATTGCGGCCTTTAAATCTCTGATTGCCTTCCAACATCAATTTGGTCAATTACGCCATCTTGCACACTTCCCAATGTATGGAAGACAAGTAGAGAAGAGACGCGAACACAAAATCTGAGACACGAATCCCAATGCAAAAAAACAAAGGCTGGATTAGGTACAAACTTCAAAAAATGAAGTACGTTTGGTACAGATTTCGAGATAATTTTCTGGCAGACTCAGAAAAATTCAAAGACAACCCAAAAATTCTTGCAAAAAACCCGCAAAGGATCTGAAGTTGAAATTCAAATCTGCTGGCCCAAAATTCGAGGCACGGAAAACAAAGCACCCAAAAAATTCTGAGACTGACCCAATTGAGCTCTCGAAAAATTCAAAAGGAATCTCCAAGTAGATTTTCAATCCGGCAAAGAATCTGAGAGTTCCGAAAGAAACCCTAGCCGGCTGTGGAAGGAAACCAAAAATGGCAAAAGAGAGCCAATCGATCAGACAGAAGGCCGAGAATGGCATCATAGAGGGCAGAAAAGATTTGTAGAGAGCCCAGAGAGAGACGTTGAGCCCTAGACGCGAGCAAAGAAGGGGTCACAGATGGATCAAATGGCCCATAAAAAGACATCGTGGGTTGTAGAGAAAACTTACGTGATTTGCAAAGAAAACTCACGCTATTTGTAATATATTGAATTATAGACACACATAGTCCTTAAATTTTAATTTCTACCTAATATTAATATTTTCCTATTTTAATACTCAAAATAATAAAATACTAAAGATCTCCTACCTTGTAATAATATCTATACTTCTGCTTAACCTAAGAATTATATCTCCTTGTTATTAGGGATAATGTAGATATGATTTTTTTGCAAATACTTAGCATTAGTCAACATTACCCAACATTTGGAATGTATTGCCCAGTGAATACTTAGTTAGCAAATTAATTTTGAGATGAAGGGAATATCCAATGATTAAACATAAGAAAATCAATATAAGTCTTCAACGATAGTTAGCTACAACTATAAGTAATAGAGTTATTAGTATAACCAATGAGAATATATATGACTTACATCAAGAGACACGATGCCTATCAATCAAGGATAAGAAATCAACATGTCAAAAGATGTTTACGTGGTTGTCCCATTATGTTGCAAAAATAATTCGTGTCCTTGAAAACTCTTCCAAAGAATGCTGTGTGTGAAGAATGCCGTGTTAGACGATGTGACGTGTCTTGGCTGAAGCTTAGGCGGCGAGTATTAGTCACATTTAGGGTTGTATTTGCAAAAAAAACTTAATGGAAAAGTCATCATAACTGGCGTTTGTAGGCAAATTCGACCCAAATTTGCCCTGAATTCGTTCCAAGCTTGCGTAGGCATTCCAAAAGTCATTCAAAGTCTTTGCAAATTCGTACCGGGTCCCTTTGAGAGAATTTGGCGTGAATTGCTTAGTCTGCAGACGAATTTCGACTGAATTCGCACCGTACTCGACTTTGGACCGAATTGACTCTCGACTTTGGCCTTCAACAGGCGAATGTGGTAATTTCAAATATTTGTTGACAGGGGTTGTCTTTTCTCTTGTTGTTTGATTATGATAGCAAGTTATGGCACAAATGCAAGACCTGTGTAAAAATACAGCATGTGCCTATTCACATTGTGCTTACTGGCACCAAATTATGTGCCTAATCGCACCAAAGTTGTGGCCAAGACAATCCCGGGTGAATTCTATAGTCTATGCCCTAAGTTGGACACACTCTATGTGCCTCCTCTAGTGTCCACTTCGTTTCTTGCTCAAATCAGCCAAGAGAAATTCACACACAGTACCCTACTCATTAAAGTTACATATTTATAACATTTTGGTAGGTAGGTTATTGAACCAACTTACCCAAAAAAATCCCTCAATAACAAAAAGGGTTTTATTACTCATTTTAATCAAATGATTTACTTATGATGTTTGATTTTTAATATTTATATATTTTTTCACTTAAAATGGCTACTGCTTTTTCACTCTCAGGATTTACAAATGAATTACATCCTTTTCACTTCTTTACTCCAATATATCAATATTTTATAATTTATTTTTGCTCTTAAATACTTTTACTCGTAGAAAGATTTTTTTCCATCTCTTTTAGTTTTTATTTTTCGTTTTCTGGGTAAAAGGTTTTAGTGTGTTTTCTTGTTTGTTGAACTTTCCTGGGTAAAGTTATCATTGTGCAAAGTGCCCTGTATTTCTGTCACCAAAACATTGTACATGATTTCCTTCTTTCATCGTTTGGTTGTCGTAATAGGTTCGTTTATGCAAGGGTGCCTTGCAGGATGCCATATGCATTGCCGAAGGACTTGGAAGCAACTCTTTATGAAGGCCATTTTATCAAAGAGGTGTCTTTGGATTGAGGGAAATTCAGATATGGATGTTTCTAAATCAAATTCTGAGCATATGCTGCTGCTAGGGAAGTAAAAGACTTATTCTTGATCATGACAGTTGTTGGCAATTTTCACTGCCTTTCTGTTGCAAAAGACCCAATCACCTTCCCTAAAAATTGTGTATTCCTTACAGGTTAGAATTGCTTCAATCAAAGCATTCAGCTATTAAAACAAAATGTATGGCTGATAGAATACTTTGAATAACGTTAAAGCACTTTTTTGCTCTTCACATGCACTGTCCAGTTGGTAAATTCTTGTTTGGGTCCGCAAGAATCTTTGATCTGACAGACACTGATGATCTCACCTTAAATTAACTTTAAGATATGAAACAAGCTATTGGTAGGAAAGTGTGTGTGTTTGACTCAGCAAAGATGAATTTTAGGTACATTTTCCATTAATGCTATTTTTGGAATTATATTTGTCTACATATATTGATTTTTTTGGTTGGATATTTTGGACAGATAAAGCGAGAAATATCTACCATGCAGTTGATCAAGCATCCTAATGTTGTTCAGTTACATGAGGTAAACTTCATTTATGATTTCAATGGTCATCAATGCAACGGTGACCACTCCTAAGAAGAATCACAAACATAGCAAAGAACATGTTTATTGATTATACATATTTTAATATTATAATATTAGATGCATTGAAGACTGTCTTAGTACAGCTGTTGTAAAGATTGAGAAGGGGAATAGTATTTCCTGACCACAGTTTTTATGTGCCCTTCTGTTCATGAGTACGTTCTTTAACATATGTTTTTTCAAGCCATAAAACAAAGGTAAGTAAATATCTGGAACTTAAGTAGTAAAGTTTTTGGAAATTGAATAAAACGCTTCACTTTATTATATTACCAACCTTTGTGATAAACTCTGCATGAACATGTAGGGTGCACAATTATGTTTAATTTTGTTTAGATGTTGGACCAATTAATTTTTTGTTTAATTAAGTGGTTAACATTATTTTCTTGTTATATTGCACCAATTATTTCTTTCCTAGGTATAGCATTGATTTAAATTTTAGAGAATAGACAGCAGGTTTCAAGTTACAATACTTCCATGGATTAGTTGGGATCCGACACTCCACCACAACCTCTGTATCCAACATTACAGTCAAATGCTATAGGCTATATTTTATATTACTGTTTATAGGCTTGAACCGTAGTATGAATTAAATGGTGTTAATCTTATGTCAACAGTTGTCACAAACATGATATGTCTGGATTTTATTTTGTCAAGTCATTATTGAAACTTGGTGGTTTCTCTCACTCTTCCATTTCATTTTCTTGTTCACATAGTCTAATGCATGTGGATTCAGTCAATCAATGATTAGCTATTTGTTTATATTCGACATTAAGGTGTTCAAATTAAATAACGTTTCATCATATGTGGAACACTGGCCTTGAATTGATGCACAAAGGTGCAGTACTCGTCCTTGACTCATGTTCTTTGTAGCAGGTGTAATTTGATTACTTGCCATAGACAGCATACCCATACTCCAATAACTTGGGAATGTTACCTGTGCATGAACCCTCATTTGGAACCCTGATTGGTTTTGCTTAACAAACTACTTTTGGTTCCATCATCAAGATTCTCCCGTCTGGTTGCCAGACTCAGAGGTCCACATGGAGGATGCTTGCAAGCATTAGGAATCATAGTTGTGAGTGTTATGTTTGATGATCTCGATACTGGTCATCCCCGAATAGGATTCTTAGAGTATTTATTAGATACGTTAAGACGCTTATCAATTTAATTTGCACTTATTCCTAGCATAGCCAGCAAATATCTGCAATAGAAAATGCCGTAAACTTGTTAAATTGCCGTGTATGTTTACACTTTTCAATTTGCACTTTTTTTATAACTTGACCTTCAATAAAATCAGAGATTTGACACACAAGCATTTACAGATTGTGTATCGAATCTAGACTAAAATTAGTTAATTACTTTAGAAAAAGCAGCCTGGGATATATCTCCAATTAGCCTGCAATATTTTCTCATAAGTGGCATTTACAGCTAGTTTCAGTCAAGGAACAGCTTGTAGTAGTTAGGTACAAAATCTAATCTGCATTGAGTCCCTATGTCAAAAGGTTTGCTGTATGTTATCTACATATCAGGCTCCAAAAGATAAATTAATTCAGTACCCAATTTCACAAAAGAGGCAGCTGCAGTAAATCTTTATGTGGATTTTCGATTTAGTATACAATTGGCTTCAACCAGTGTTACCCGGAGACCCGTCTCCCCCCCTCCAGATGCGTCTTGGAGACTTTTCACGTCTCCAGAGACTTCAAAAATCGCCGGAGACTTCACAGCGAAGTCTCCTGAAGAATCAAAGTCTCCGATTCCAAAAAATGAAGTCTCCCCCACGTCTCCTACTTAAAAAATAAATTTAAAATACAACATTAAGTCATTTTATGATTTTGACCCTTATTTGAATGTTTTTTTATCAAGGCCATTTATGATTTTACATTTTTAATGAATATTAAATAGACAAAATTCAAATAAATAAATGATTCCATGTGTGAAAGAATCAAGACAATAACAGATGCTAGAGATCCTTCTTTATATCCTTTGATACAAGAAAAACTACATGGAAGATGGAGTAAATTGAACACACCCCTTCATTGTGTTGCATATGCCTTAAAACCTAAATGGCATAATATAGAACAGACCAAGAAGAGGGCTCCACATGAGGATAGAGAGGTAATGAAGGGATTTTGGGCTGCAATAAAAAATATTTATATTATGTGAAGAGGCTTCGGTTATAAGGAGTCAATGGAATAAGTTTTCATGTGGACAAGGTGATTTTACATCAATAGAAGCTTTATATGATATGCAAGCAAAGAAAGACCCTATAGAATGGTGGTGGAACCATGGAGGTGATACTCATGAGTTGCAATAATTTGCAATGAGATTGCTCTCACAAGTGGCTAGTTCTTCAGCTAGTGAGAGGAATTGGTGTACTTATGGTTTTATTCATTCATTGAAGAGGAACCGATTAGGGTCAAAGAAATCAGAGAACCTGGTGTACATTCATAGCACACTTCTCCTTTTGTCTCATGTTGATCCTACATATATGGAGGGTCCTTCAGCAAAATGGGACCAAAATGCACATGATGGATATGCTACAATCATGGTGGAAGAAGCAGTTGAACCAGATGGCCTTAATGAATTGCCCCTAGTTATACTACCATCAGAGGAACCTGAGTTGCAGAGTGATGAGTTTCTGGACAACATCATAGCCGAAGACCTTGAGATGGATGATCACAACCTTGTGGAGTAGATGAGATAGATAGATTTCTGATTTTTGTTTACAGTTTTTTGTTTGCATATCAGCGATTTAGCATCAAACTATATATTTTTGAATTTCAAATTTCAATATGTAATGATAATCTCAGCGATTATTAATCTGATTATTGATATGATGATGATCATATGCGATATTCATAAATCAGATATGACTATGAGATATGCAATAAGAGTTTTGAACTTTTGAACTATTTGACTCTATATTAATATGACATTACTATTTAATATTAGTCTTTGACTCTTTAAACTTTTAATGTTCAATGTTCATAACTTCATACTTATAACTTTCCATTGTTCTTGTTTTCAAAGCACTATGTTATGAATCTATGGTATTTTTGAAAAATTATTAAATTATATTAAAAAAAAAAATTGCCGTCTCCAAGTACCCCCGTCTCCTATTTTTGAAAAATAGGCGTACCGGTACCGGAGACCTCAAAGTTTCTCCGTCTCTGGGTAACCTTGGCTTCACCATTTATGAAAATTGGCTAGCATGTAATCTAATAGAAAACATGTAATGTCCTTTTCCAGAAACTTAAATAAAATAGCAGATGTGAAACATATTCAACAATCTTCACCAAACTATATCCAAACAATAGCAATTAATCATACTCAGACAGTAGAAATATTTGGCTAGACACCTATAAACTTGCAAAATTGAATCACAGCTTTAACAACAATTTATATGGATTTAGATCCAATCTCTACAACATTGATAACATCACCAAATTATATCAATAGCACCAAATAACATAGACCATGATGCCTTTTGGATTGATGAATGCTTCTTATTTCCAGGAAAGAATGGACAATTTTTTTTGTGGCTGCGAAGAATTTCTTTTATATATTGATGATATTCTTATTTTTAGTAAAAACTTTGATGAGCACAAATCTCATCTTGAAACATTTTATAGGTTAGCATTAAATTTTGGGATTGTGCTGTCCCTATCTAAAATTCAATGGTGTTCAGACACTTGTAAGTTTTAAGGTATCATTGTCAATGCTGGTAAACTCGAGGTTCAGCCTTATATCAAAGATAAAATCCTTGAATTCCAGCCTCCTCTCAATACTAAGGAATTGCAAGGATTTTTAGGAATGTTAAATTATGTAAATAATTTCTATCCAGGTGCATTTTGATTGGGAACCACTACAACAACTTCTCACAAAAAGGAAACCACAATGGGGACCAATCCATGATGAAGCAGTAAAGAAAATTTTACAAAAAATCCAGAATCTCTCAGTATTACACATCCCAACAACTGGGATTTTATCTTATATACTGATGCTTCCGATCATGCATGGGTGGACATCATTGTTGAATATGCTGGAGGTATTTTCCCAGCTGAAGTTAAAAAATGGATTTCTTCTGATAAAGAAATCTATGGTATCTTAAAAAATCTAAAGAAATTTGCTTTAAAATTAATGCACTTAAGGAAGCTCATCATCAGAACAGACTGCACCAAGTTCTTGATATTCAAAGAAAAGGATAATGGTCGAAAGGATGGATGGGGAAAATATGTCAGATAGCAGGAGTATTTGAACCAGTTTAATTATGAAGCACAACATATTCCAGGAAAACAAAATGCTGTTGCTGACTATCTAAGTAGAGAAGTTCTTGGTGTCTTCATGCAAAATCCTGCTAATCCTCCTCTTAATCAAGGATTTTTGATTAATAAAGAATTTGATGTCCATTTTCGAACACTAAATCCAAATGGCCAGCGGATCATCCTTCTTAAGGTGACAAATAAAAAATACCAAGATAGTGCACTTTTTGCAGCAGATACATTATCACATCTAGGATGTATCTCTGATCCTATCATAACCTAAGTTGCCGATGCGGGTGCGGATGCGAGAATCGGGTGCGCGGATACGTGAATTTTTTTTTGAGGGATGCGGATGCATTTGGATGCGTTTATATATATATATATATATATATATATATATATATATATATATACACACACGA